>MQRK01236832.1:65501-84152 GCA_001938485.1 Girardia tigrina | reverse complement strand
TATATATATATATAAATTATATTAATTTATAAAATAAATTTCGATTCGAATCACAAACACATTTAGTCGATTTAAATAAAAAAACATGCATGAAAACTATGAGGGGTTAATTAAAATTTGCATCTCACCAAAATAATTTAGTATTTTTTTTAATTTAAAAGTTAAAATATTTTAATGTCTATATGCTTATTAAATATTTTAAAATTAAAAATGATATAATAAAAGAAAATCATAAAAAAATTAAATATTTATTTATAAATAACAATATTTTTACAGTCATACAATTTATATATTTTAATAGAAGTTATGAAACAATTTTAAATAAATTTTTAGTTTTAATGTGAAAATTATTTAATAAATTTTAAGTTTAAAATTTGCAAGATTTTAAAAATTGAATCGAAAAGAATTTAATAGTTTAATTTGAGGCGAGATAATTGAATTAACAGGAAAATATGTTTAATTATGTGAATTGTTGTTATATTAATAAATTGTGCTGTTAAATTATGAGTTCTGAATTTGAAAATAATAAGCCGCATAAACGCAACTTACAAAAATGGTACTTATAACTGCCAGAGTCAGAGAAGAAGGAAAAAGACCGAAGAGACTGAGAAACGACAAAAACACACGCAAACACAAAATGCCAGATCGAGAAGCAATCATAAAGAAAAAAGAAACGATAATTGAAACATTTCCACATGTTTAATTTTCAGGTACTGATTGGAAGTCCACCAATCAAAAGATCTGTGATGTGGTACGAGGAGCAAGCACAAGATCAAAGCGAACTCCCCCGAATCAAAAGTGGCTACATGGTCACATAGAGGAGTTAAAGATACTTATTTGAGAAAAATGGTCGAGACGCAAAGAGTTTGTGAGGAATAGAAACAAAAACAATTTTTCCAGGTAGAAATCCAGAAGAATATCAGAAGATGGAAACGTGAAAGAGTCCAGGCTCTAGGCGAACAAATCGAAAAGATACTCAACAATGACGGAGAAGGAAAACTGAAGGAGCTCACTACGGAACTACGTATCCTCTATAAATCATAATCGAAGGAGAACACTCTGTGTACTCCCTCAAACCCTATTGGGAATAAAGAGCTGAACAACCACTTCAATAATTTTTTTAGGGCACCATTAAAGCAGAAGGAACGGACTGATATCACTGGAGACACTCTAAATCTCGATGATTTGGATTCTCCTTCGACGAAAGAAGAAATAACAGAGGCAGTGAAGCAGTTGAAGAGTGGGACAGCCGCGGGATCTGATGGATTGATACCTGAAATCTATAAGTGGGGGTGTGAAAATACTAACCCTACTGGAGGAGTGCTTTAGGAACATATGGAACGCATTAGAGGCATTTCCACCTAGTTGGAGAGAGGCCAAAGTGGTGGTTCATTCAAAGGGAAAGGCTCTCGAAAAGATCCAAATAACTACCGAGGCATTTTTCTTTTAGATGTAGGAGGAAAGATCCTAGCCAGAATCATCGTGAACCGAATCACTCTGATCACCAAAGCGATACTGGACGAGTGGCAGTATGGATTCCGGCCGGGAAGAGGAACTCAGTTGGCTATAAGTATCTTGAGGAAATTGAAGGAGGAAGCGCGATACAAGAACATTAATATGTATGTCATCTTTATCGACTTGGAGAAGGCATTCGACAGTGTGCCCCGGGAGTCTCTCTGGAGCTGTTTAAAGAGACTAGGGATAAGGGGGAGAATGTTAGAGATCATCAAAGCTTTCCATGAGGAATTTGAAGGCTCTATAGGTGATGAAACCTTCAACATGGATAAAGGAGTGCTTCAAGGTTGTGTTTTAGGGCCGCTCCTGTTTAATATTGTATTCGACACGGTTGTGAAAAGAGCAATATTGAACGGTCTCTCTGGAGGAGTGATGATGAAACATGAAGATGGAAGCTTCCTTGAGATCAACAGACTAGACTATGCTGACGACCTCTGCCTCATCGACACGGACTGGAGCAACTTGATAAATAATTTGAACATTTTAAATGCATCCTTTTTAGATTTAGGTCTCAAAATTAACATCAGTAAAACCAAAGTTTTGAACCTAAGCGGAGATACTCAGATCCTTACTGCTGGGCACCAGCTTGAGGCCGGTATTGAGTGGGTCTCTAGCTTTTGTTACCTAGGATCCACGATCTCTGCAGCAGGAAATCTGGACGCGGAAGTGAAAGAAAGAATCAAGAAAGGAACCCAGAAGATCCAGGATCTGAGACCAGTGCTGAAGAGCTACAAACGGATTATGAGGAATAAGAAGAAAGTAATCAACGCATGCATATTCTCCGTAGTCTACTACGGCAATGAAAGCTGGAGAACTGCGGACAAGAATATTAAAAAATGGCATGCCCTCCATAACCTATGCAAGCGCATAATTTGGAAGAAACACAAAATTGAAAAGATCCGTATGGACATCCTGGACATTGGACTCCCACATCTCATAGATATTATCGCGAGTAAAGGGCTTACTTTCCACAGTAAGACGGAAACTTCAGAGGAGTACGAGACAATCAAACGAATCTGGAAGGGAGAAATACAAATGGGGAAAAAGATCAGTGGGAGAAAGAAGCAATCAATTTCGGAATGAATTCGAGTGGACATACTATGGCTATTTGGGGATGATGTAGTGTATGGAGATTTCATTAACCGCATCATTCACAGAGATCCTACTGTATCGAGGGAAACATACATAAACTCCCTAATTCGATCAGGAAGACTCAATGGGACAAGAACAACTGTACCGAAACTAATCAACGAGAGACAAATGTCACCAATGTCCAGTAGAAAGATGCTACAAGGAGTTTGCTGAAAAGAAGGAGCTGAACAGACACATGAAAAGGGACCATGCGGTGTCTGCTTCCGCTAATCCTGATCAGCTCAATGAGATACAACAACATCAACTGACATTCCCATGTACACTATGCAAAAAGTCGTACAAAACGAAGGGGTACACTACCAGGATCATAAATTGGAGGAGACAGAAGAAATTGGAGAACCGACAATGACACCAGCGCAAACCAGTACAACCACAGAAGAAAGAGTCGTAGAAAACCTCAACATTTCAGGCAACCAGATTCAATYCGTGACGGACCCCCCGACTATCTCGACGGCGGTGGAAGAAGCGATAGGTACTGAAGAAACACATCTGACTTTTAGGATTGCAGATCTAACTGCAAGGGGGGAGTTCAGATATCCCTTTCGCGGCTGTACGATGTCCACAAATACAGCCAAAGGTATGCAGAACCATGGCTATACAACCCATGGGTGATCGTTTCTCACAGGGAACCCGAAAAGATCTCGGAGACCGAAACTATCCGATCCCGTAGGAGGCCTATCGGGGGCTGCTAGTGATTCTTTAGTTTGGGTAGACCCTCTAAAGAGACTAGAGGCTCAATACCATTCGAAAGAGATGGGAGGCCCACTTACAAAAATATCATAGTAAATCTTAAAAAAAATAAATCTGAATCACACGACAAAGTCCTCATAAACATACTAATAAATTGCAATTTTAAGCAAAAATTAAAAATAATCTTTACCGTACAAATAAATTTGTTAAGAACATCTTGACAATTTTCCCAATCTAAGTACAGTGTATTTTCAAAAAAAGGATTTTTGTTTGATTTAAAAGCTATTTTATAAAAAGGACATGCCCCCAATCAGTCCGTTATATCGATGTTTTACTGTATTAGTTACAATTTTGAAGTTTTTTTCAGAATTTGATTGCTATTATAAATGTCGACAAATCGATTACTAAAAATTATTTAATATTTATTACTGAAATTTTGTGTTAATAAAATAATTTTGGCAATTATGAAACTTGATTCAAATATCGAACATGTTATCAGAACAACTAAAAACTTAAATAGAAAATTATCCATTGCAACCGTAAACATAAAAATTCACAAAAAGCAATTTCTAAGTTCCAAAAATTAATTTTAAATATCAACAAATTCTGGAGTTAAATAAAAAAACGCGTGAAAGTACTTTTCGTAATAATTTTTATTTTTTGATAAAACAATTTGGGAATTCTAATTGAAATATCAAAAATCTTAATGGAGAATTTAGTCATAAAATGTACAGTAAACAATTTCAAATTATTTGAAAAATGTATTTTAAATATAAAAACACTATACAAAATAAGCAATTCTAATGGTAAATAAAAAACATGCGTGAAAATATCGCAGAAAAATAAAAAAATTCAATTTGAATCAAAAATACATTTCAAGTAATCTTTAACGTACAAATAAATTTGTTTGAAAATCAAAACGCAATTAAAAACAACAGCGAAATTCATCACACACAACAAATAGATATTGTCAATATTCTTCTGGAACCATTGCGACTTGAACCCCAAAACAATCGTCACAGTTGAAATCGTATAAAATAACGCAGCGGAAACCAAATGAACACACTTCAATGATTTATACGAAATGACCGACTTCAATAAATTAAACCAGAGCGCGAATCCTCCTGCGATTTGCATCGCCATATACGATATTGTCGCAACACCGAACAGCGAATGCCACGTCGTAAAATGGCTCTTTCCATTCACATTCTTGTTCACATAAATCACCGCAAACCCACCAATCATCATAACCAAACCCAACAACAACAAAATCTCATGCATTCTAATTTTAAACAATTTCGATTTTTTATTAAGAAACTCGATTCGTTTATTTAAAGCTGTGACACCGAAATGTACAAAAATCAACACGCTCATTATCATTAGAAATGGATGAAAGGAAAACAATGATGATCCGGGTCGAGATATGACGCTTACGACTATGACATTGAAAACACTGAGTAAGAGACTTAAATATTCCATTAATTATATTATCGATTATTTCAATCGAATATTCTACTTTTTAAATATAGATTTAAAACTATGCGTCACTTCAGTAAAACAAATTTTTTATTTGTTGTGATTAAACATTTTAATTATTTGAGATCGGATTATGAAAATTAGTGAAAAAGAATTTCGATATTTTTTTAAATATGTATTTCTGTTGTAATTTTTTTTGATAATTGTTAAAAAAATTTGAATTTGCGAATTTAATTATTAAATTTTATTATAGTTTTTGAGTAAATTCATTTTTATAAATTTTGAAGTTATTTAACATTCCTCGAAAAAAACATTTGTGGAATAAGATTTAAAAGTAAAATTTGTGCATAATTGTTCAATATGACTTTAAATTGAACATGAAATTGAATTGAAATTGTCTTTATCAACATATGCTTTTTTTATTTCATATTTTTCTTCAGATCAGTGTTGCGAAAATAAACCGAAACTTAAATTTATTTAATTTGAATTGTAAGTTGAAAAATTCAGTTATATTATTTAAAATTTCAAATGATGATATAAAAAATAAAAAGCTAAAGTTTTCAATTATATAATATGATATTTTAAATAAAACATAAATACGATTAAGTTTTACAGATGAAAATTACACAAAAACTATGAGGTGGTAATTAATTTAGTTCGCTGATCAAAATTTAAATAGTAAAAAAAAATTTTTGAATTAAAATCAAACTTTGAATTTGAAAATATTCTGTACAAAATATTATTTTGAAATATTAGAATATTATTTGATATTTTGAAATATTATTTAGTATTATTTTTAAAATATTTTTTTAGCAAAAATAAATGGATTAAAACAGATAGAACAGTATTTTAAAAAAAATAATCATTTTATTTCAATTTTATTAAAAATTTTAAAAGCAATTAGGGATTCGATTAAAAATTAAATATTTTAAACAATTGAATATTAAATATAAAGTATTTTCAAAAAATTTTAAAATACTAAAAATAAATAACATGTTTTTTTATAAAAAAAATGCAAAAAAAAACAGAATATAATATTTCATTTGAAAACCGATCAGTTGATAGGAAACGGCAGGGACTTATAGTGCCTACCGAGCCTGTTGAAGATCCGACTATCGCAGTGGGATGATGAAATCCAACGATTTTAACTACAATTCTTACTAAACAATATCACATTTGATACTCCGGTATTTGTTCTTGAAGCCCATCTTCTAAATCTGCAAACAAACCTTTTGACAACCTTAAAAGAAACAGTAAAGGTTCAGTGACTGTTATCAACAAAGTATTAAAACTTACGCTTCCCAAAAATCGATATTCGTTGTTCATTGTGAGTGACTCTGAAATGATAACATAATGCATAACGTTTGCATTCCAAAATAATCAATAACGACTTACCAAATAAAATTCACAACATATAAGACCGCAGCAGGAAAATAATTGAACCGTTTTGCATTTACCTGTCAATGAATTAGTTGAACCATTGACAAAACGTGGTAGATGTTTGACGGTGTATATACACACCACACAAGTCTACCCCATGATTTCGGGTTCTACAGAGTGATCACACAGTATATAAACCAGGACTGGATTTTTCAAAATAGAATCAAATCAAAATTAAATTTTTTTTTATTATTTATAAACAGCTTAGATTAAAAGGTACGTATCGTTTAGTATTTTATTTTATTTTATCTTATTTGCTTTATTTTATTTATGAATGTTGTAATTATATTTATTTGTTATTACGCATACGCATCGGAATAAAAATGTATTATGAATTTGATTAAGGTATTTATCATGAATTCGATTAGTTTATTTATCATGAATCTGGTTAATTTATTTATTATGAATTTGCTTAATTTATCTGTCTTTCTTATGAATTTAAACCAATTGTATGTGAGTTATGGAAGTCTATTACAGAATTAATTATTTATTTGTCTATCTTTTATAGTTTAAATCTAAATTAGCAAATAAAAGGTTAGAAAGAATTTAGTTAAGTCAACTCTCATACAGTATCTCTGATGGACGATTATGTATAAGTTGCAAAGAATGTTCAGTAGTTTCAACATTGGAGACGCTCGCGACTCGTCCCAGAGTTCAAGGAATTCCTCCTAGGTCTTCGATGTGTTATTGAGGTATATCATCAACCTTTGTAAATAGTTGATTGATAATACGAAATAGCAACAATCGTGTTTTGTAATGTCTTGATATATTGCTATCGTGTACTGTCATTCTAATTAATATATTATTAACCAGTATTATTATTAGGTCATTCAATTAATTTTCAATGTTTGAAAGGTTTTAAGATGTCTAACAACAATCGTGTCTTGTATTATGACCTTATTTTTTCCTTATCATGTGATGTACACTTAAATCGTAGTGACGAGATCCGTTCGTATCTTTGTACGAATCGGCTTATAATTACGGATATGTATTAGTATCTTTAAGGGTACTCAAGATTATTTTATTCTTAATTAATTTAATTTGATCAAATCTTGATTAATTTCATCTTTCGTAATGTTTAACAAGGTATTATTTTAAAGTTTCAGGTTTCGTTCTAATTTATCTTAAATTCTAGTTTATCACGGTTTCATGGTGCAATATTTTTATACGTTTTATATTTGAAAGAAGTTATTGAATTAATTGCTCATTTAAAAGTGTTTATGTTATTTCCCAAGATCATTCCTTTATCTTCAGATGGAATGTGTACATATATTTATATATTATCTTTGAACAATCAAATTTTAATAAAGTAAATAGTAATAAAATTGATATAAATTCCGATAAGTCCGTATTTGGGGAATTTAATATATTTTATATTTCATCTTTGAACAATTGACCTTTAATAAAGTAAATTAAAGTAAAATTGACATAAATTCCGATAAGTTCGTGTTTAAGGAATATTTATTAAATTAGTTGTTTCATTTTAACATCGTCTACAATATTTTCTAACACGTTCTTTTAGCTCAACAAGAAGTGTGTATATATATTTTTTGAAATAAAATTATTTTAATAAAAGAGAAATATAGAAGGTGAAAATTAACGAAATCGATTCTGTAAATAGCATAACAAAGTTTATCAAATGCCAGCTTAGATTTGTTGGGTATCTGTTTTTCTTTAATTTTAAACACTGAGTTTGATATAACTAATTCTCTGACTCCAAATAAATTAGAAGATTCTTCCAACAATTTTTCAAATTTGATTGATTTAAAAATAAATTGATTATCTTATTAAATAGTGATCTTAATAAGTTTTTCAAATAATTGAGTCAATTGAACGACAACCATATATTTATTGAATAACTTGAAATACACTGTAATGAGGATTTGCTTTGAGAGTTTGATAGACCTTTGAGTTCGACACAATATAATTGATAAATAATTAATTTATTTCTTTTTTAAATTCTCTTTTAAATTTTGTTTTAAAAAATTTCCTTCATAATTCTCCTTTAAAAAATTTCAGTTTTAAAACTTGTCTTTGTAAAATTTCTCCTTTTAAAATTTCTGATTTAAAATGACAATGTATGGGTATTTATACTCAAAATAAATTAATATTCATAAAAAATAAAATTGAAAAAAATAATTCAATATCTCTGGCCATTCCAAATATTTTATTTTTATCTTCAGATAATTTGGCAAATCTGACAGTGCACCTTCTTAAGCACAAGTGCACTTGTCAGATTGCAATTGCTTTGAAACTGAATTATTCTGGATTTGGCAGATCTGACAGTGCACTCTCTTTATCACTACAGTACTGTCAGATGGCTAGAAATAATATTAATAATTAAATAATAAGAAGATTGTAATAATAATGATTCTTTTAATAATAAATGATAATAAAAATATTAACAAAATAAAATAATAATAAATTAATAATAATAAGAATAATAATGATTAAAGTAATAATAAATTAAAAATAATAATTTAATAATAATAAATTAGTAATTATATAACAAATTAATAATATTAATACCAGTGACGGGCCTTCCCAAACGAAACAGGAGCACCCCCTCAATGAATGGGTCCCTGTGGAAGGAGGAAAAACTCACCAAAACGGAATTTTAATAAATGTAATAATAATAATAATAATGAAAATAAAATTAATAATTAAATAGTAATAATAATATTCTATATTAATAAATAATAATAATTTTACTAATAAATGATTAAAATAAAATAAAAGTAAACTAATAATAATGATAATAATAATAAATCAATAATGATACTAATAATAATCATAATAATAATAACTAAATGATTATAATATAAATGAAGTACTTTTAATTATATTATCGATTAAGAATAATAATATTTCTTATCCATTTGAAAAAAAATGACTAATTCCGATTCTAAGATTTATTAATTATAACACAATATCCATAATCTCGACTATTTAATGGGGAAAATAGTGATGTTATAATGACTCACATTTCAAATCCTTTTCATTTGTTTACACTCTCAAACACACACATACTATCAACATACATTCAGCATACATTTAACATCAGACAAGTAACCCATTTTATTGTATCATCACAACTGACTTTACACAATCAATTTCATCAGCAATCACACAATAATTATTATGTAATTTATCTTACTTATTTCTTTTAGTAACAAACAATATTAATTACGTAACTATTCCTATTCACATCTCCTGTCCGACTAGACGTAAGCCACTCTACATTCCGATCAATTTCCGTTCCGTCACTTTTCTGGAGTCTGTAACTTCTCTCGTGATTCTTTCTTATTACGGTGTACGGACCATCATATCTCTTCTCCTGTTTCTGTCGGTTCTTGATTTTTACATATACAAGATCACCAATTCTAAAACTTCGACTGTTTACTTTCTCTTTTTCTGATCCTGAATGTTCCATAATCTGAGCTATTAGGTGTATAACTTAGTTTTTTGGATTTTCTAAGAGGTGGTGTAACCTTTGTAATAAGCATTATTTTACAGTCGTACGTACAGATTTTTAAAGTGCTGAAATCGAGGCATTAAAATTAAGTAGGTCATTGACCTTAAATGCGTCATAAACATATTTTTAATCATGCTTTAGCATGACAACTTTCATACCAACAAAACAGCCTTTGCGGGAAGCACTACTGTTTTGCTTTAATCAAAAGAAAAAAGCTGCAGACAGTTTTCGGCTTCTTGAAAAAACTTATGGTCAACATGCACCAACTCAACAGACTTGCGAGAACTGGTATAAACGTTTCAAAAGTGGAGATTTCGACGTAAGTGTCAAAGAGCGTTCCGGTCAACCAAAAAGATTTGAAGATGAAGATTTGGAATCATTACTGAAGGAAAATTCTACTCAAACAGAGAAAGAGCTTGCAAAACAGTTAAATGTTACTTAAGCAGCCATAAGTAAACGTCTACATGCTATGAAAATGATTCTAAAAGAAAATGGATACCACATGAATTGAATCAAGCCAACATTGAAAATCGATAACTGATATTCAATTCATTGCTTACAAGACAACGAAGATGGTCGTTTTTGCATAAAATTGTGACTGGAGATGAAAAATGGATTTATTATGTTAAATCTAAACGCAAGAAATCGTGGGTTCATCCCGGCGAACCGTCCACGTCAACAGCAAAAAGAAACATTCATGGAAGCAAGGTTATGTTGTGCATTTGGTGGGATCAGAAAGGTGTACCGTACTATGAGCTGCTGAATTCGAATGAAACTGTTAATGCAGAACGTTACCAACAACAGTTAATGAAATTGAACGATACATTGAAGGAAAAACGTCCTATTCCAGCCAACAAACAGCGCATAGTGATTTTGCTCCATGACAATGCTCGGCCACGTATGGCAAAACAAGTAAAAAACACGTTGGAAGCACTTAAATGGGAAATTCTACCGCATGCTGCCTACTCACCACATTGTGCCCCATCAGATTATCATCTATTCCGATAAATGCAAAGCGCTCTTCGGGACCAGCACGTCAGAAACCAGGAACATATAAAAAATGGCTGGAACAATGGATCGCATCAAAAGACCAAAACTTTTTTTCTGATGGAATTCATAATTTGCCTGAAAGATGGTCGAAAGTCATAATTAACGATGGAAAATATTTTGATTAGAATAAAACTTATTATGTCATATAAATAAACTTGTCTGTTCTGCAAAAAAATCCAAAAAACTAAGTTATACACCCAATATATTCCTGCATCTTAACGATTTACCTTTTGTGACCTCATTAACTCCTACAAATCGATCAATGCTTAATTTTCTATCAAATATTACTTCTCCTGGGCTGCACATAGTGGTTTTCTGAATAGTTGAGTTCATTGTGAACTCAATGTGTGGAAGGCATTCCTCCCAATTTCGAAATAATTTATCTTTGATACAACAGTAGAGCCAGTCTCGAATAGTACGCAATTGTCTCTCCATCTGTCCATTCGCTTGGTGATGGTACGGACTTGAATATTGAATGTCAAATTGTACTTTTTTGCTAATTGTTTGAATATTGTTGATACGAAACATCTGCCATTATCAACATGTATTACTTTTGGAATTCCAAATTTTAGTATCAAATATTCCGTTAGTATTTTCACTAATGTTTTCTCGTCTTGGCTTGTTACTGGTCTCAATATTATATACTTACTAAACTGATCCATGATCGCCCGTATATATTTTTTCCCGACAGTGTTGTTATTAAAGGTCCACAAAAATCTATATATAATGATTCAAACGGTTCTTTCACTGTTAGAGTTTGGTTGACTTAATTAGTTTTCTCTGTAAAAACCTTTCCTTCTTGACAGATTTTACAACTCCGAACAGTGTTTCTCACTGTTTCTTCAAACTGATCAATTTCATAATTATCCAGTAGAAATTTAAAAACCATTTGAGAGCTTGCATGGCATAATATGCAGTGATAGAGTTTTATAAATTGCTCTCTTTTCTCTCTCGATACATATATCCACAATTTTAAATGTTCTATTAGACTTCCCTCGAGTCTCGAAACTCCACATACTGATTTAGCGTTCAATAATCTAATATCTAAACACACGCGTATCTCTTCTGAGTTCTTCTTGGATACACATACATTTGGAGAGTTTCATGGATTGCATTTTGATATAATCCCATTTTTATTCAAATTCTCTATTATTTCCTGTATCTTCTCTTCAAAATACATTGGTTGACGTCGAGTTGGTACTGCAATAGGTGGCCATTCAGTGATGATATGGTGTTTTAAAATATCAGTCTTTCCTACGTCCCGTTTACTAGCCATAAATATAGTCCCATATTTCAAAATAAGTTTATATAATGAATGTTTTTCAGGTAATATTTGTTTCGATATTAAGATTTTTCTTCTAGTATCGTCTGTTATTTCTGAAAACTTCCCTTCTAAATTACATATCCTACCCAGTGTTTCAGTACCATAAAAAACACTTCAGTACCATAGTAAAATTTCTCTAAATAATTAAACGCTTACAATCAAAGTTTTGGTTTTAACCTTCAATCAATATCTTAATCTAAAGACTTTACCTCTCTAGGAAAACAACCTAGAAAGGCAAACCGGAGAAAGAAAAATAATTTTTGTTTGGTTTCCGAAAGTTTAATATACTTCTCCGGAAACCCAACATTATAGATCTAATTTAGAAGCTTTCAATTACGTTCATTTATTAATATGCTCAATAATTTAATTGTACGAGATCATTCTAATGTTTATATAAACTTTTGCAATAAAAACTAAATCTTTTTACTGATTTCTGCTGCTATGACATTGTTTATAAATTCTTATAAATATCAATAAGTTTTATCAGACAAAAAATCATCACAGAAAGACTTGATTCTTCCATTTTCAGATGAAAAAAGTATTATACAACTTTGATGTTATAGAATTTATCAGTCAATAGAGACAATTAGTCTAACACATTTTATATCTTGAATCCATTTATGTTTTTTCTTCGTATTAGTTATTATTCAATTTCTTATAGCAGATTGTTGCGATTATTTTCATTTTGTAATTTTAAGTGAATTTTAAAAGAAATTAACCCTTTTTGTCCCAGGTGGGTTTGGCAATAAAATCCGAATACTTGTCATACTTTATTGCTGAATAACATAAAAATATCGAAAAAATAATAAAGTCAGAGAAATTTTATAAATTGCTATTAAAATAGTCAATTTATATGATAAATTACAATCAAGTATGTAAAAAGAAATTTTAAAATCAAATGAAACGTTACTGTTGATGCAAATAATATCGTCAATTTTCAATTGTTTGGTCTTTTTCGAACCATTCTGGCAGGCAAAGTACTACATCGAATTATTTAAAGTAGTATGCAGTTCTCAAATAGATTTTCTTTTCTTGAATATTACATATATTAAACCGTTTCCTCTGGTTTGGAAACAGTCATGAAAAATGTGGTTTCTCAGTATTGATTGCACTGTTTCCTCTATATGATACTGGCCAAAAATTTATTTCAAAAGAGAGATCTTGAAATCTAATAAAGATAACCTTTCTAGATTTCTCTTGTGCTTGTACATCACGTAGCAATTATATAACGACAGATCAATCAGGTAAAAAAACTTTTTCAACCACTTTTCTTTTTTTCTTATATTCTCTATGAAAGACGTTTGAATGTGTCTGAATCATTCCACCCACGTCGATGTGATTGTGATTACACACTCCTGCTTTATGATGTAGTTTCCACTCAGATTACACTTTTGTTTGAGGAATTTATAAAATAAAAAATGATTTAAAAAATATTTATTTATTATGGAAATTTGGAATTTGTTTATATGAATCATTTGATTAATTTCAGAGCATTTTATGTTAATTTTGAATTGAATTTGAGCAGACATTTGTTATTTTTTATAAGTGTTATTGAATTAAAAAATGAATAATTTTGGCGCGAAAATCTTTTGTTTTGGTATTTTTAATTTTAACAGCTACTCAGCAAAAGTTGTATGACAAAATTTTAGCTGCACTGCGTGACAACTCTTCAGATAAACGCCAAGTATTGAATTTTCAACAAATTAGGGAATTTTGTAAACTCTGCAATCATCCTCGTTTGTTGAGGAATCGTTATTACTAAAGTCATGCAGCAGAAAATTCGGATTACATTTTTTTGACAATTTATCTGCAATGAATGATTTCCAAATCCACGTAACATGCGAGAGTTGTTCGCGGGTCATTGAGGATCGTCAAGTTTTTGGTGTTTAGTCGGTTTGTGAATTTACTATTCGATGAGCATATACCAGTGTGCAACTGACAAGAATTAGTTGACATGTTTAATATCGATGATTCTTTGCTTGTGAAATTGGATAATTATCGCGCTGATGAAGAGAGAAAGAAGGGATCGCTAAATGAAATCAAAATGATCCTTGTGAGTCAAATAAAATTAAACTTTTCCCCCCGACCCCACATCCGTCCCACGACTACAGGGTGCCACAGCCACGCTGCGCACGCTCTCTTATCAACTTTCCTGTATTCACCATCTTAGAATTGCTTATTACCTGCCCTTGTGTAAGGTGTTGTTATAGATTAAGCATTCAAACTAGTTCTTTCTAACGGTACCACAAGCTCTGGTTTTTTTGTCATGTAACAGATTGAAAAGTCTTGACTGCTATACCAGTTATCTAAATATACAACATTTCCCTAATTCATGAAGTAAGCCAAAAGTGTTGTAACAATAGACTAACCGATGTCGATTTCGTTGGTCATTGATGTTTCAGATCCGATGTAGGTTATAAATGCTATTACATATTTAGTATCTCAGTCAACCAACACATCAAAATTAATTCCAAATCTGTTTCTTTTCGAAAGGATGTAAATTTTGAATATAATTCGACCAGTCTAAAACATCAGAGATTCATCAATTCACAAGTGTTGTAACGGATATGTATTGTTACGAAATATTTGTTACAGCATATTTACAGCATATTAATCAAATTATATTTTCGAAATACTAAACTTGCGTTCACAAGACTCAATATTATATATATATATATACATTAAAACAATTATTAATTGATATAATAAATTCTATTCATTTGATTATTGCTTTTAGATTTGTCTGAAACAAATATTCTATTCAATAGCTCCATTAAACAATTAGTGGAACAACAGTACAATTAATAGTTAATTGACATTATAAATCAGACCCCATGTTTTTGGTAAACAAAACCCACAAAAAATAAATTTCTAAATCATTCATTCTAGCATAAGTATGTAACAAATTTATTATTGATATATTTTTTTCCAATTAATGTGTAATTAAACTTTAATTAAAGTGTTATTAAAGTATTTTTCCCATTTCTATTATCACCTGTTTCAATAATTTCTTTTACAAAAGAAATTAATTTCAAGCAAAAGATTCATTTTGAAAATCACAAAATTCCTATTTTATCAAAATTTGAAAAATTATTTTTCATATTTATTTTGAGAAAATTTTCACATAAAATATTAATAATTAAAATTTAATTTTGATTCATATTTTTTTTATTATTTTTTTTTCAAATGAATTATAATTATAACTTATGGGAAATTAAATAAATATAAATTTTTTATTGATTTCTTTTGTTGGTTTTTAAAATACTTTGATTTAGATCAATGAATGTTTTAAAAAATAATTTAAACAAATGTAAATTAACTATGAACAAAACATTATATTCAAAAAATCATTTTTATTTTATCTTTTAATATAATTTATTTTTTTTGTTTTTGAAAATTAAAGTTTTAGAAAAATTAAAAAGAATTGAAAATAATTCTTTGATACGAAAGAAAACTAAAAATTCTTTAAAAATCATTATCTTAAAGTATTATTCCAAATCAATGTCCCAAAAATATAATAAATAAATAATAATATCATTATTACAAATTATTATTATATTTATTTCAAATTTATTGTACTCGTCTCAATCATCAAACTTGGGAACAAGTTCAAACTTTTGTGCTTATTTAATTTTATATATCATTTAAAATGACAAATACTTTCTATAATTGAAATATTATTGTAAATATTTTTTCAAGTATTCCTTTGAAGTAAATATATAATTTAATTTTGAGAATTTTTATATTTTGATTTCGAAAATTTAACCAAAGTTTCACACTTTTCCCCATTGTGGTTCAGCATACTCAAAATGGAAGTTTTTTTAATTTTGATACATTCTTGATTTATTGACAATTACATAAGACTCATTTTTTATGAGATCAAAGAAAGATACAATGATGGTATGATAACATACCCAGTGCATTTTTACATATTAATAGAAAAACTAGCAGCAGAACATATTATTTATCCAAAAATTATTTATTTATTTATTTATATATCACACTTTTTACCCATGTCTAAAGTAAACAAAATGTAGATTAAATAATTAGAAAACTGAATTATTTTTTATTCAAAAAATTCAAATAAATAAATATAACATTAATTTGCATTTTATGAATTAATGTGCAAGTACAACTATATTGGGTTGTTGTTTCTAATAATATGAAACGCAATGTAAATGAAACGTCGGAGTTACCAAACATTATATGTTTTTCTAAAAGTAATTTAATTTTTATAAAAACGAGAATACAACCAAAGAATAAAATTGATGGATTAATAAAAAATCTGAAGAACAACAATATCATAAAATGATGCAATTTACCCTTTGGATATCGAAAGGAAAAGTTAAAAAGAAAATATATGAAAAGACAATATTTGGATTTTTGACACTTGAAAAAAGTAACAGAAAGGACAGGGGTATCCTATGCCTAACATCAAAGAATTGTTAGATTCTCTCTGTGACGGATAATTTGGAATGTTGTAAGTTTGTTGTTTGTATGCTGTTTAGATTTGTGACTCTCCTACTCAGACGGGATTGATATGTTTATTGATTGATTATTTGAATCTAAGGAAATTAATTTAATGTATTAATTTTAAGTACTAATTAATTAAAGTTTGATAATTATGAATTTTAATAATATTTTCAGTAAATGATTTTAACTTTTTAAATTTAATATATTTTAAAAATTAATGTTTATTTAAAAAATTACATAATGTCTTTTTATCCAATAAAATTATGAGAAATTAAAATGTAATATTAAAATTTCCCATTCATTGATTTTTTCATATTTGAATATTTAATCAAAAACTATATCAATCAAAGAAAGATGACCTCTGAAAATTGTTGTGAAGAATCTGTTTGTGTTGTAAATAAATGTTTGCATTCAAATTGTGATGTTGTTAATACTGTCAATCTGGTTGACTTTCTTTTAGCGTAATCAATTTAGTGAATCTTTATAATCCGATAGTGTTAGATGAACAGTCAAAATTGAAAATGGTCTTTTGACAAAAATCAGTCAATTTAGCTTTAACAACAATAGATGCACATTTGTTATTGTTCAACATCTTTAAATTATTAATTTATTATTTTTATTACTTAAAAGGATGAAGGAAGCTTACAATTTTCAAAGTAATATTTTTTTTCAGTTTTCTTACATTTATCTTATGAATTTATTATTATTTGAAGATACTTAAAATCTTTATCAAAAACTAGCTTCCAGAGTTTATTATTATCAGTCAAATTATAAATATTATGTTTGTTTCTTATTCTTTTTATCATATATATAATTTCCTTTTTATTTTTAACCAAACAAACTATTTTGATACGAATATAATTTACAATCCCTCTTCTAACACATGCAAATGGTTCGTATCGTACTCGATTAGGTTTATCTGACCAAATGATTTACCAATGAACAAATCAAATACCTCCAGGGTGCCTCATAGACTACCTTTAAAGATATTCTTATAGGTCATGCCTAGAGGATCAAATCTCTATTGACATCATGTATCTTTATATTATATTGTTTTCATAAGTTTCTACTCAATAATCATTTAATTGTTAATAATTGGAAGATAATATTTTAAATATTTAATAAGAATATAAATAAACTTAAAAAACATAAATATTCATCAATTATCCAACATAATAATCAATTATTGAACTTTCTCCTCAACAACGACATTTTGGATGATCTTTAGATAACCATCTTATCTTCGACTACCAGATTATCCATGGTCTCGGCAGGTACTTTGAACACCTGTCATTAATTACTAACTAATCGGCTGTCTTCAATTCTCTTTCAATTCTCTTTTTCAAATTCACTGCCTGAACTTTTGGCAAAAATAAATTTTTTTTGATTTACTAGTTATTTTAAATTTTTATTAATTTAAAATATTAATAATTTGTTAAATAAACATCCAGTATGGTAAAAATTCTTTTAAGGTACAGGAAACGAATAAATCAAATGTTTTTTTCATTTCCATTCTTTATGCAGGCTGAACTCTACTTGCCCAACAGAATATTTTTTGTTATCTTTTGTAGAAGGGAAAATTAAATTAGATTTTTTAATAAATTTATTATGTTATTAGTAACTATTTTAATCTTTTGTAGAAGGGAAAATATCATACCAAAACATTTTACAACGCCATTTTGCAATTAAATAGTTACTTATAACATAATAAATTTATTTTAAAGCATAGAAGGAAAAAACCAAGACATTTAATACAGTTTAAACATTTGTGAATAATCGTAAAACATTTTTTCTTAGAAAACAATTTTTTTGATTTACTAGTTTGATCAAATTTTCACATTATCGTTTTTTTATCATGGAAAATGAGTAAGTGTACAAAGTTTGGAGAAAATTGATTCATTAAAAAAGTCCTTAAAATATGTTTCTAAATTCGATGGATATATATATATATATATATATTGCAAAGTAAAATCTATATAATAGGGATAAAAACAAGACGACGCGTTTCGAGATAATAAAAATCCCATCATCAGGTCACAAATTACACTACGCAAGT
>MQRK01236832.1:52684-64961 GCA_001938485.1 Girardia tigrina | reverse complement strand
ATAGAGAAAACATATCGTTTTCTCAAATGGCAATTGATAGCTGCCAATGGTTGGTTTGCGAGAATGAGATTGATTGCATTTAGTGCATTTTTCTTAATTTTAAGGAAAAGTGAAATAAACTTATTTTCATCCAATAATTTATTGGATAAATTAAATTTATTTTCGGCAAGCTACCATATAGTGTACTTGCGTAGTGTAATTTGTGACCTGATGATGGGATTTTTATTATCTCGAAACGCGTCGTCTTGTTTTTATCCATATATATATATATATATATATATATATATATATATATATATATATATAGAAAGTAAGCCAATAAAATGAATGGAAAAATGAACCAATTTTCAGCATTACAATGAAACGGTTGTCCATTTTGAAATAATAAATATTTGTTGCCTTGATGTTTATAAAGTTGCATGGTAATTTTAATAAAGTCTTTCTTTTTCTTCATTTTATATAATTTATATGACTAGTATTTTTCCCTCTTTCCTGATACATTTCATTTTCAAATTCAACATTATTTTCTGATTTTCATTTTATAAAGTACACAATTTTTGACTTTTTTAATTTTCCAAATCAATATCACCAAAAGTTGATTGACTTCTCAAAAAATTTAGGTCTTTTTCAACGATTTCAAGTTCAAAAGAAACAATAAATTTTGCTTTGGTCTCAGGTTGTTGTTTGACATGACACAAAAACGATTAATTATCAAAATCAATTTTTTAAGAGTGTAAATTTTAAAGTGTCTCTTTTGAGAAAAATATTTTCCTTGTGGATATTATTACCGCACTTACTGTCGTCACATTTTTAAGCATAAAATGGCAATCATACTAAATTTCGGTAACATGTGGTTCTGCGACATGACTGTGATTTATTTGAATAATTTTGGCATGATTTCAAAGAATTTCTGGAACAAATTTTACATTCCTTATAATAATCATCACAAAGTAATTTTTTTGAGGCTGTATTTTTTACTTCGATTTGATGATTGAATATACTTTTTACAAATTCCGTGTTTTTACGTACAATAGAAACCGTTTCTTTCGAAAGGCAGTTGCTTCATTTTTACTAACTGCATCTTTCGTTAACCGTACAAAAGTAATAATTCTAACTGTGGTGCCGGCAGTCCGATGTTCAGATCGACATGGAGTAGAATTCCCGTATGGTTGCAGTCCCACGACTCTGACCGAGGAATGTACTGAGAGGTTATAACGGCGAGCCTGAGCCTCCGGCGCCGTATCGGACCAGTGTCATAAATGTTCGGTGAAAATATGGCGGGGGTGAATGCAGTCGCATCACCATCGGATACTTGGCGACAAAGGTGGTTACGACCGCTGATCGCGTTCTTTCATAAGTAGTGATTGCACCAAAAAACTCGGCAATGATCGATGTTCGGTTTCGTTAAATTTAGAATTTTAATATAAATTAAATTTTAAAGTAAATTAAATTAAAAACTCAAGATAAAATAAACGATATATATATATATATATATATATATATATATATATATATATATTTATTTATATGTCAAGAAATTCTATGTAGTTACTTTATCAAGTTGCGTTTGTTTTAATGTATTACTTAGATTTTACGGTAACTCCGTATTTGGTTGATTTTATATAACAAATCAAATGTTTACGAATCGATTGAAATTTTAATTTCCTTAAAATTAATTTCAATTATTTCTCGTCAAACGATGATCAAGTGCTTGTCCAGTAAAGTATTGGATAAAATTGGCAATTGTTTTCTGATCTACGTATACAGTCGGGTCTTAGAGAACGTTATCGACGATGTTGTGATCGTGAATGAAATAATCGTTACGAGTTTCTTGACTTTATCGACACGATTTCTGCCGTCATCGCCATTCGATACCTGCTTCAATTTGCAGAGTGGAGATCAAGTGTTCAGAAAAATACGCAAATATTCCACAGTCAGTCAGCGCGTTCATACAATTAATGACATGTGGGATTGGAGCTTCGATCGATATGTGATTGACTGCGTGCTGATTGAGGGTGACGAATGTATTTGTATTATTATTATGTATATAGATATTTAAATATAGATACTAATAATTATTGTAAAAATAAAAATAATAACAATAAAAATATTAATAAAAATCAAAATAATAACAATAAAAGCGTTAATAAAGATAAGAATAATTAAAATAAAAATTTTAATAAAAATAATAATGAACTAAATAAAAACGTAATCGAACGCACGTATTCCCGAATTTCCCGCACTTTGAAAAGGTGCTGGTTACTACAGTGCAATTCGGAGATCAGCACTTCAATTATAAATATAAAATAATTTCAATTCATTTTAAACATGATACAAATGTAAAATAATAAAGAAGTTAAATTAAAAAAAACAAAAATATTATTAAAATAAAAAACATTAAAAAAATCTTTAATAAAATAATAAACTTTTTATTATTATATTTATTATTATATGACCACAAAAAATTTAACTAAATTATAGATGAAAATTTTTTATTTGAATTTCACAAACAATTATTTGTTTGCAACTCAGAAACGAAACTGTAATTAATAATATTTTGCTTTTCGGCCTCTTTGTTTTTAATAATGAACAGATCGGTATTTTTTAAATAGAATAGGTTTAAAATTTCCTTCTGCCGGAATGGTAAAGTAATTCTGTAAATTATGTCCATAAAGTTTTATTTTTTCCCTTTATTATATGTTTTTTTACTATAAAATTAAATAAATTACTAATATTTTAGATATATGTTGTTCGGTCTTTTCCTAAAGCTCCATTGAACGTAAATGTTTTAATTGCTTGGTAATGTATTTTAGAAAAAATGATTTATTTTAGTATTAATTTTCAAGCTAAAAATATCATTGAAAACAGAAATAAATTTATTTTTATTTTTGTTAGTTTAGTTTATATTTTTCCAAATTAGAACCTGAAGTCATGACTCATGATTGTAAAAATCTTTAATGATATTACACATAAATTTACACAAATTTTCATATCCTTTTCTTTGTACTTTCGTTGCTTTTTATGTTCATGGAAATATATATTTTTATATATGTTTATGGAAATTTTGAATTTATTTTATTTTCGATATTAATTCTATTTATTTATTAAAAATTATAAATAAAATAATTAACTTATTTAAAATTTTACAATTATTTAAAATTAGAAATAAATTTAAAAATTACATATTTTAGATAATAATAATTAAAATATTAATCATTCATCTGGGTAGGAGAGACACAATTACGTGTCCAGTGAACTCGCAAGTGAGACGAATTTCCAGTTACAAATAAACTGGAAAACCCGATAAATGAATAGTGATCAGGTTGGATGCGTCACAGAAAAACAATGGGGAAATCAGCTTGTAAATTTTTCCAACGAGACTAAAATCAGCGGATTTCGACTTGCCCAGAATTCTTTGGCATTGAATAGAAACAAAAGAATTATATCATTCTGACATTTAATGTCACATTATGTTCTGTTCTTAGAAATCATCAATTAATTCTTTGACTTCGTTTTAAAGTAGTACGGTGAAAGTTATAGTTGAAGTTGCTTTTTAAATTTGAAGGATTTGACGCTGAATGTCATTCCCATTGTCACACAGGTCACGAAAAACATTTAGAATGTCGTGAAACATAAATTCCAGATATTAAAAGCGATAAAATTGACAAAATCTGCATTTTGTGACTGAATATGCAAAGGAAGTACGAAAAATTCCAACCAACTGATTATTTAATTCATTATTATCAAATCGATTTTTAATAAGATACAGTCGATTCCGCTTAATTGGAACAGCGCTTATTTAGGACCAATCTCAAAGAACCGAAACAAAAACAAGAAATAAATAATGAAATTTTTTGTTTAATTATGACAATATTTTGCGTAATTGGGAGAGTAAATTTAAATCTTATTTTGTTTATTTATTTTCAAATAAAATTAACCCTTGCCAAAATGCAAAGAAATGATTTGACACTTTCAAATAAAATTGGTTGCTGAATAAAATAAAAAAATCAGCCACCAAATACAAGTTATCGTCGTCTTACTGAGATCACTTGTGTACCAAAATCTACCATATCGCGTGTCTTGCAACAAGAGAATCAACTTCATGAGTGTTAGGGATTAAATTTGAAGCTAAAATTTTTGATGTAATAAATTAATTTAAATGAATAATAATAATGTAAAATTCTTTAAGAAAATTTTATCATAAATGATTAAGTTAAATAATTAAACTATTTTTATCTATATAAATATTTGTACTATAGATGGTTTGTAATTTAAATAAATTGCTTCCTCCAAAAAAATAACTGAATCATATATTAAAAAAAGAAATTGTTTTAATATTCTGAGTTTGGGTAAAAATTCAAAAAAGTTGAAAATTATGAATTAAAATAAATATTTACTAAAAAGTTATTTCTGACTTTTTATTATGGATTCTTCGGTCGTTCCGAAAGAAGATAACAATGATGAATAACTTTTACAAGAAGGACAAGCAAGAACATCCAAAAGAAAATGCGAGGGAATCCAGACGTAGAAGAAGCATTAGATAAATATTTTTCAATTGTTAGTAGCAGAGGCGTAAATATCAAAGGCCCAATGTTAAAAGCGAATGTTACCATGATGTAAAAAGCAAAGTCAGAAGAATTTGCTAAAAAACTGGGAAGCAACGATTTCAAAGCAACGGATGGTTGGTTATCGCGATGGAAAGCAAGACATAATATTAAATTTAAAAAAGCACACAGGGAAAAGAGCAGTGCCGACAACGAAATTGCCGAACAGTGGAAAACTAAGAGAAATTTTGTGCTGATTACATTTACAATGCCGATGAAACGGGGCTCTATTATCGTGCAACTCCAGATGGTTCTTTATGCTATAAACACATAGTACTGTCCGCTTATAAAAAAACGATGGAATGTATTACTGTGTTATGTTGTGCAAATATGTTCGGTACTAACAAAAGC
The DNA here is from genome assembly GCA_001938485.1 of Girardia tigrina. Lineage (NCBI taxonomy): Eukaryota > Metazoa > Platyhelminthes > Tricladida > Dugesiidae > Girardia > Girardia tigrina. The sequence goes on along the minus strand of MQRK01236832.1, from coordinate 60,006 downwards.
TACTGATCATAGTAAAAAGTTATAGGCCTCGATGCCTCAAAGGATTAAAAATGGAGGGTATACCAGTGGAGTACCATGCAAACAAAAATGTATGGATGACTTCCGAAATTTTTCGAAAGTGGCTTACTAGTTGGCATCAAAACTTACAAATTATATAAAGAAAAGTTTTGCTGTTTGTTGACAATTGAGCGGCACACCCTCATTTAGACAATCTACAAAATATACAGCCAGTATTTATTCCCCCAAGTACTACATCGTTAGATCAACCAATGGATATGGGCGTAATAAAAATTTAAAGACTTTGTATAGTGGGAAATTGGTCAATTACATATTAGAATCTATTGATGAAAACTACAGCCAGAGAGATTAGTTCAAAAAATCTCCATTTGCAAGCCATACTGTTTGTCGTTGGCAGTTTTCCAACAATTAAAAACAGTACAAAAGAGAACTGTTTCATCAATTGTGGCTTTAAACCCTTAGATATTTCCAAATTTTTAAGCGACGAAGAAAATGAAAATATGTTGCAAGTTCCGATTATTAACTGTGAAACTGATAATAATTTACCATGTTACGATGATAATGAAGACTGTGAGGATTCTATTGTAGAAGAAATTAAATCAAAACATGAAAAATTAAATAATGATGACGATGACGAAGAGTCAATTTTACCTGTGACTAACCAGGAGGCAAAGAAATGTATGGCCATGTTACAACGTTATTTTATGCAGGAAGAAAATGAAGGGAGCCCTACATCTGCACTGAATATCTATGCAAATTTTGTACAAATGAAATGTTACAATAACAAAAGACAGACTACATTCGACTAATTTTTTCATTGAATAACAATCTTATGCCTGGCTATTTATTATTTTAATTAGCAATCATTGTTTTTTTTCTTTAAAGTTTATATGTATTATCAATTGTTGAATAAAAATTAGCATCATTTTATTGAATTTGTTCATTATTTTTTAATAGCATGAATTGAATTGATAAAAACGCGATTTTCTCTTAATTGGGATAAAATGCCCAAGTCCTGATATGTCCCAATAAAGCGGAAACCACTGTATTTTTTTATAAATTTCCATTATATAGTGTAGTAGCTTGGCTACTACAGTTATACAAAATTCTATCTGAAATTTGACTAATTTTCTTTTTTAAATAAACAAAATTGTCAATATCTTCTTTTTCTTCATAAACAAATCATCTATTCTTTTTTTCTTTAACATTTGTCTGATTGAGTACATATTTCAAAAGACAATCACCTCTTTTTACCTCTAATTAGTTAATAAAGGAAAATAATAAATTTGATTTTTTTTCTTTATAGAATATGCTTTTTTTGATTTTTGAATAATAATAACAATAATGTTCCACCCTCCCACAGGTTACCCTTATACCGGACAGTAGTAGTAATAGAGTTGCTGTGTCGGATTTGAATTTCAAGAATTTTGTGTTCGTGCTGGGCCCCTTTTATTTGAAAGAGAAAAATTCACTCATCAAACGGAAAGTTTATTTATAAATCTCAATCAGTAAAATTTATAAATCAAAATTCAGAAATTAACATTTCGATAAATTTTCTTAATGAATCAAAAGTCGACAAAATTTCCAATAATCAGCAACTAGCGTTCAGTGAAATTTCAAAGTAATTACTGTTCGACAATTGTCAAAATCAAATTGATGTTCGACGAAAATCTCAAACAATTAACATTCGACAACAAATTTCAATCATACTTTCAACAAAATTTCATTTAAAATGCTCGACAAAATTATTTAACATTATCATCAGAATTGTAATTCATTCTTACTTTTCTAATTATTGATAAGTAACCGATTGAGAGTAAATTGTTTGTAAAAAATAACGTTGATAGTGGAAATCTAGCAATGAATCTTAATCCGTGCCGTCAATACTGTATTTGTGCTTGAATGAGAAGGTACATTAGTAACAAAACGAAATGCTTTAAGTGGAATGTTTAGATAATATTTTTTAGTGGAAGCCTAAAAAGATCGACGGACTATGTAGTAAATAGTTGAATTATCTTTTATGCTTTACTGTTCCATTAGTAGAAAATCGGGGTAAGTAGATTTATTATAATTCTTTTGAGTAATAAACGGGCATAAAATACCAGCTGTTTTATTTAAAAAACTATTTAAAAATTACATAAACTAGCTACCACATTATCTACTTTAATTTTCTACTTTTCATTAAAGAAATGGGGAAATGAATTTATATTATAATATACAATATTTAGGCATAAAAACTTTTAATCATAAGTCATTTTTCTGTTACCAGATAATATAATGATGGACAAATTCTAGAAATAACCACCATGTACTAAATTTGTACACAAAAATTATTCAACATTTATAAATGTTCTTTGTTTACTGCTAAAGATTCGATTCCTAAAGACCTAAAAGATAATCAAATTATATACTTTTCTTTTCTTTTAATAATTAAGAAACAAAACAAATGCCCTATGAGAGATGACACAGAAAACTTATTTTTTCTGTGTAACATGGGGGTTGAGTACAGTAATGTTATCAAGGCTCTTCTTCTCAGAAATATTGACAGCACTGAAATTCACAAACAGCTTCAAAAAACCGAACAAAATAATTGCCGATCGCGTGTTCCTGTCTGCAAATGGATTTAGGACTTTTAAAGTCGACGAAAATATCTTTTAAAATTTAAAAGAGAAAGAAATACCAATGAAAATATTTGTAGAAAACTAGAAATTGGGAGCAAAACTAATCACAAAGAAATTGGAGCAATCTTGACCAACATCTCAAAATTAGTAAAAGTTTTATTCATGTCATCCATAAAGAATACGCAAACTTCGTTCAAGATTTGTTCCGAAACTTCTGACTAGTTGCAATTTCCATTTGCAAAACACTGAAAAAAAATTCGAAATAAAAATATTAAGGAAGGTGAAACCCCAATCAGTCTGTATGCCTTCAAAATTAAACAGAATTCTACTGAAATGATACCATATGATATACATTGCGCGAATTCTGTTAAAGAACGTCTCAGAAGAGTAAAGTAATGTTCTCACGGATCAAGTCATCAAAATGAATTTCCTTGTCAAAATGGAAATAAAACTGCAAAATTACACGGAGATACTAAGTTAAATTTGCCTGTTACAAGGCTTCAAACTGCTGCAGCATCTAAAATACTGTCCAGATTTGACTCTCCGTGATTTTGCACTTTTCAACGCCCTTATGGGTCACTATTTCGCCAATGTAAAAGAACTAAAAGAACAAATTATTTCACCTCTGATCGTTTTTAAAATGAATAATTCACCATTTGAAATGATCTACATGACTTTTCTTGATACTTTCCTCCTTTTAAAAATATAACATTTTAACAAAAAATTAATAATTATTTAAGAAAATTTAATTTGTATAAATTGAAGAATAATAATATAATAAAATTTATTTCATAACGATCGAAGCAAATATTCCACAATTTCTCGTCTTACAGAAAATGCTTATTCTTGTTTTGATTTTTTCTTCCAAGATCCGCAAATAAATTTTTCATAAAGTTTGTCATTGAAATTTTTATCCTTTTCAAACCTTAATTTAATTTTCAAAATGTTGAAAAGAACGATGGACATCTTCTACATTATTATTTGAGCGAGTTTAGTCATAAAGTGTCCTCTTATAACATGAGCATATTACAAGAGAAAATTTTGGTTTTCGACGATAACTATCTCGCATAGGACGACCAATTTAATTGTCCGCGAAATAATTTTTCTATGCTATTAATTTATCTGGCAATTTAATTATTAATGTTTTTAATCAATTATTATTTTCCTTTAATGGAACAAAGATTAAGCCGAAACCGAATTCCGAATATGTGTCACAGTTTTACAAAAGATTAAATTTTTTCTTATAATTTTTAATTAAATAAAATAAACATCCATGTAATTGAATATCGCCAAACACAATGATAGACGCATTTATTATTGCTTTTTCAAAATCAAGAGAAACGTATGTAAATGAAAAATAAAGTATTTCATCTCATTTTAGCTGTAGCATTCATTTGTATGTTTCCTGGCGCTCATTCGGTAGTGACGCATAGAATTAGAATTATAAATACTTCATTTCCGCAAAATCAAAAACTTGTGAAAAAAGTGAAAATGCCAAACTAAAAGTTCTATCCACACAAACTTTAAACAATAGTAAAATTGATGCTTTAACATTTTCTTTTCAAAAATTAAAATTCTGTCTTGATCACCAAATCCTGAATCCGCTATTAAAATGATTTCATTTGATTTGATACATAATTATAACACGATAAATTACTATTTCAGCTCTATTATGAACTTGAGCAGGTGCCATGTTGTCTTGATCTCTTACTCTTTGAATTTCACTGAGAATGTTTTGGAATATTACATGTGGTCATTATTTGCATAACTTCGATATTAGCCTGATCAGACAGATGGTTCATTTAAGGCTTACTTAATTTGACATCCTTATTATTCACATTTTTGTATACTTTTTTTCATTATATGTTATTTGGTAGACTTTTATCACAAGGCCTTGATTTTTTAATATTTAGTGAAATTACTTTATGAAATCAATAAGTATTCTTTCCATAGTTCAGCATTATTTGACCTCTTTTTGTATCAATTCCTGTAAGCATAATATTCAAAAGATTTCTAATTATTATTACTTAATATAATATATTATATATAATATTATATGATAATTCATTTCAAGTTTTGATTAGTAACTTTGATTAGAATTATGAAAGGACAATTTTTGAAGCACTATTAATAAAGTTTTGTAAACCTAGTTTAAATGGACAAAGTGATTTGTCCAATAATATTAGAGTATTTTGACGTAACATATTGTGACGTAATGGTCATCTTACAATATAAACAATAACTTTTTTTACTTAAATACAGAACTGAAAATGCCACAAAAGTGGCGAAAAATGTATTCTAATAAAAATTTAAAGTTGAAATGGTGTTACAGTAGATTTCGCTTATAGAGAACTTGCTTAAAGGGAATAAAATCGGTTAAAGAGAACCTTTTGGTTTTTTTTAACTTTTGGAACTTTTTTTTTAAAAAATAAATGTGTTGATTAGAAAAGTTTTTTTTGATATTTTTTTAAAAATTATCCTTATAAAAAAGTATCTGTTAAAGAGAAATATCGGTTATAGAGAACATTTTTTCAAGTCCCAAAAATATTCTCTTTAAGCGGTATCTACTGTATTTGAATCTAACATAATATATATTTAAAAATATTTTATTAGTGAAATAAATTGAATTTATGTATTATTTAAAATTTTTTACTAAAATTATTTGGTTCCAGATTGAAATAAGAATTCATGATACAAATTTTTTTTAATCCAACAACATAATAATTTTTAAACAAATTTATTAGGAACAATATTTTCAAATTTCAAATTTGCATAAACCAGATCTCAACATTTTAATATAAATATATCGATTTTAATTTGTGATTAATTATTTATTTAGAATTTCAAGTTTTTATATAAAATTGAAAAGGTATATGATTTTACAATTTTATCTTCAATTAAAATTTTTTTAATAATACTTTTTCAACAGATTTACTAAATTTTCGTTCGCTTAATATTTTAGAATTCCATTATTTGTATTTTAATTTACTCATTCGTTTTAATTTATTGGTAACATAATTCTTGATTTTTGAAAACTTTCGTTAAAACTTAATTCTTGATTTGAAACTTAGCTTTAATAATAAAATTTTTTAATTTTGTTAAAAAAACTTAACATTAATTATTTATAACAATTTAATTAAAAAACACTTGTTTTTTAAACTTAGATTTAAATTTTGTACTCTACATTTTAATTAGATACTGGAGTTTAAATATTTTAGATGATAATAAATTAAGTATTTAAAAAATTCAAATTGGCCAGAAATCCTAACAAATATAATAAATAAAAATATACCTAGTTCAATATTATATTTTGCGATTTTATACTGAGATTTTGTTATTAAAATATAATAAATATGTACATATTTACACATATTGAAATTTATTATTAATTAATTATTAATTTTATTTTTAAAAACAGAGAAGATGCGTCAAAAGAGATGATTCAGATCATTTTAAAGTGCTATTTTTTATGATAATTGAAGTTTTGCATTTAAATTTTTAAAAACCGGAGGAGAAAGAATACGTCAAGAATATTTTGGGTTGATTGTCTGGAGTTTCTATGAAAATATATTTGATGACCTCATATATCATGGTTGGATGTGAATATAGAAACAATGTTTATATATCTAGCAATTAATCTCTGTTGTATTGTAATTCTATAATATTAAAATAATATTTCAATTATTTGATAAAAACTATACATTGATTTTTTAATTTAAAACTGTGTTCATTTGAATAAGTTTAATTACAACACATTTTGGATGTTAATGATTAAAGCTATGTTAACTGTCATCATACTTTTTCATCATTCATTTTTTTAAAACTATAAATAAAAATCTATGTTAAAATGTTATTTGAATTAAAACAAAGACTGATTAATTAAAACAAAAACTGATGAATAATCAGTTAAAGGCATATTTATCAAACTCAATTCTGATGAACATCCTACTGATTTGTTACAATCCAACAAGGAAATTAAAAATGAAGTCATGAGACCTAAACTTGCTGTTCGGGTTGTGATTTCCTTTGTCACTGACTTGAGCCCATTTTAGTAATTATATTATAGTATTAAGTAATTAAAAGTAAATGTAAATAAATTAAGTAAATAAGTTTAAGTAAATCAAATAAATTAAATAAATAATTAAAAAATTTAAAAATAATAAATTCATTTTGCAATTTGACATTGTTTTGATGAAAATAATAAAGTAAAACAATTTTTGATAATACAAATCTATAGACAATCTATCAATCTATAATTGATCAACGAGAAATTAAAAAAAAGGAATAATTTTTTATTTGATTATCCATTAGTAATCTCCGAAAATTTGAAGTGATTTTTTAATCAATACAGTCAACCCCCATTAATCCGAACCTCAATAATCCGGAAACCTCATAATCCGAAAAATAAAAAATATATCTGGCCAATTTTCAAAAGTTTTTAACCAAAATTGATTCATTAAACCGAAACTTCATAATCCGCAATCGGAAAGCTCTTTTTAATAAAATTTTCGAAAGTCTCAAGTCAAATTTGATTCAATAATCCGAAATTACATCATCCAGAAATTGTTTTTTAAATTAAATTTTTAAATTTTCAGATTAATTTTGTTTAAATAATAAGATTATTTACAGTTATAATTTTTTAAAATTTAATCCATATGGCTAGAAAAAGAACAGAAATAACAA
>MQRK01236832.1:10127-23807 GCA_001938485.1 Girardia tigrina | reverse complement strand
AGAGTAGCTTCTGCCATGTCTACCAGCAAAAATAAAATTATGTAATTATAACACACAAAAAGATATGGTGTCTATATTACGCGTTCTCAAATAGCTGCCGCACCCTGTATATATATATAATCTTAAATTTCATGAACATTTATTACATAATGTAAGTAGTGATATATAAGAACCACTAATAATACATACTATTTTGCGTTAACTACAAATGATATTTGTTAGGATTTTGGTGAGCTCGTAAATTTTGGAAATTTGAAAAAGTTACGCTCAAAAAATTTTAAAGATATTTCATTAAAACTTTTATAATTTTAAAAATTAAAAAAATACTTCATTAAACTAGATTTTACAAATTTTTGTTGAAAAACATTTTGAAATAAAACTACTAAATAAATTTTAAATTTTATCTACAAAAGTTTAACCTATAAAATTTTAGGATTAACATAAATTAAGGTAAAAACAATATTGTACTTAATTCTAGTTGAATATAAAAGTTTTTAGAATTAATTTAACTTAAAATCAGATTGTAATTTAATATTATTTAGTGAAACAACCAAATCAAATATCACTATGAGGGGTTAGTTTTAAGTTTCGCCAAAATAGTGTATTGTTTTTTTAGTTTTGAAAATTTAAAGGAAATAAATTAGAAAATTAAGATGCAGAGTAAAAATATGATAAAATAAATACGTATTTAAAATATATTTACATTACTAACAATTAATATATTTTATAAGTGGAATAAGTTTAAATAAAGTTTAAAATAAATAATTAACGGATTAATATTTTTAATAAAAGGGCTTATTGTAAATTTAAATTAATTAATTTTTATGATAAAGTTTCGTAAGAATGTAAAAGTATTTTACATTTTAAATTTTGTAAAATTATTTGTAAAAAAATGCAAAATTATTTCAAGGTAAAAATTTTGTAAAATTTTTTGCAAAAAATGTAAAATTATTATGATATGGATATCAAGAAAGAAGTTCGGAAGAATAATGTAAAAGGAGTTGAACAAATAAAAGAAAAGATCAAAATGATACACGAGATTAAGAATATAGAGGATCAGATAAACGTAGTGAGAGAGAACAGAACGCAGAACATACCCAGGAGTTACAGGGATGCTGTTACTCAAAATAATAATAGATTTGAACAAAAGCATACAAGAATCGGGAGCAGGGAAAAGAACAGATATACTAATGATCAAAACTGGGAGAGAAACCAATACTCGAGCGCAACAAATAGACAACGGGAGACTAGGAAATGCTTCGGATGTGGAATGGATGGGCATATTAGGAGAGACTGTACAGAAAGAAGACAAATCAAATGCTATGGATTTTTAATAATTTGATTTTTACTAAATTCTAATAAAATTCTAAAATTCAATACTGAAAATATAATTGAAACGATGTAATATAGACGACCAAAAAAGTAATTAAAAGAATTGTTCCTTTAAAATAAAAAAAGTCATCTAAATAATCTGTAAACTTTTTCACTTATTTTAAAGTCTTTTTCTCAGAAGATATTTGAAAACTTTACCGTTTACTTAAAATTTAACTTTTCATATTATTTATATTTTTTATTTATTAGACGCGATGAAATATAAATGCTTTCATGTATTTCTTGTACCAATTATTAACCAGTTAGCTCACAGATCATTTGATTTTGTAATAGAAGGATTTCGAAAGGAATAGTAAATTTTAAAATGAAAAAAAATCCAAATTGTATGATAAGTCAGCTATAATAAAAATCAGTTCACAATAGTTATTATTTGTCCAAACTTATTTATCAAGCATGGTAGAGTATTTTTATACTTTAGAATTCTAATTAGGATGGATATTTGGTAGAATGTAATAAAAAATAAACATTAACACATTTATTTTATATGAAAAATGCGGTATACAAGTTATTAATGGTAAAGAACGTATGATTAAAAAAAATGAACAATAGGATACACATACTATAGATAAAAAGCGTTTAAACTTCATCTTTTGAAGGTTTTGGGTAAATTTTTAAAAGAATTTATTAAGAAAATTAGTCGATTTTATGCCATGATTGTTATTTATCGTTTCAGAATCCAAATTCATCATTAACACCAAAAATTTATTTATAAAATTTTATTATAAAAATTATTAAATTTTAATTAACAAATAAGCTCGTTATTTTCTAAATTATTTCTTAAAAATATTATAAATTTTAACCCGTTTATTATTTTAAAATTATTATTTTACAATTTTTATTAATCATTTTCCTATTCAAATATATCGATTTAATATAATGTCTAGTTTTATATACTTATTTGATTTTTATTGTTTTCTTAAAACATCATTTTAAACTTTTTTAACTTTATAAAGTTTAACAAACTTTATATATTCTTATGTATTAATTTAATTTTTTTAAAATTTAAAATTAAAATAAATCTATAAATTATTTGGCTAATTGAAAATTTTAACTTACTCATCATAATGTCTATAGGCCCTTTTCGGGGTCTTTTGGTGAACTTTAAATTTATGGACATTTTTAAATCGAAAATCATATTTATAGTAAAGATAAGTTAAAATAATTTTTCACAAGTTTTAGAAACTCAATTTACATAATTTTTTATAAAATTAACTTTTAAAAAAAATCAAAATAGAAATAACTGTTTTGTTGAAATTAATTTTCAGAAATCAATATTAAACAATATTTTATAGACAATGTAAAATGTAATAATAAATGGACTAATTATTTTGATAACATTAATTTTATAATTGCTTAAAGAATACTTTTATAAAACTAAGTTTTTAAAATGAAAAATCATAATGTTTTATTGAAATTAATCGTAAACTAATATTCATAATATATTAAAAAAAATAATTTATAATTGAATGATTTAAAAAATTAAAGTAGGAATAACAATTATTTAGGAATTTAATTTTAACAGCAAATTTTTTATTCAAATAGTTTTAAAGAACCACAATCAAATTTAAATAAATAAACATTGTAAAAATTAAAAAAAATCAAAATATGACTTATACAAAACTTAATAAAATAACATTTACATATATCGATATTTATATTTATATTTAGAATTTTAAAATCTGATTTATGCAAACTAAAAATATTTTTCCTCCTAATTTTGTTTATATAACGAAAGTTGTAAAATAAATAAAATTTAGTCATGATCTTAATCACAAACCCATTATACCCAACAACTCTTTATTTGATAATTTACAATTTCACATTCGTCGAAAATTTATCTTCCAAATTAATCAAAACAAGTCAAGTCAGGGATCAAGTCCGGGATCAATCAATAATTCTGATTCGCACCAAATATAAATTTCTCAGTCAACAAATGTTTCGATCATATTCTATTCACAATTAATATTATCGGCATCCTTATTAACTATTTATTCAGTTGGTTTTTTAGAAAATTATAATTTACATTCCTTGTTTAATTTTGGTTCACAATGTTTTGTATTCTTTTTTCTAGTAACTTTGAAGTTATGTTTTGTGAAAATCAACGTATCACTATGGTCAAATTGTAATTGCAAAGAAGGAAGACAACCGGCATAGTTTGTGTGACTGATTACAAAAAGGAAAAACGTCTGAAATTGCTTAAAACATTACAAGAAGATAGGCGGAAGCGGATACCATTTTCAAATAGGCTGTTCAATCAGTGAAACTACTCCGGAAAACGTACGAACAGAATTCATAATAATAAATGCGCACAAAAACCAAGGAGCTTAGTATTTGAAAAAGTAGCGTTCGAAATAAAGCCACAAAGAAATCGCGAATAGGAATTTTTCACGATCACTTCGTAATAAAAAGCTTCAGAACAAAGCGATGAAGACGGAACGGCTTCAAAAAGCTCGTCTAATATGTCTTTTACTCAGTAGTGCTCGCTTTTCAAAATTGCTCTTCAGAATCTTAAGCAGCTGCTCAAAAACGGTCAGCAAAAGCTTACGGCTGCGAAAACCATAGTATAAATAATTTTTGTAATTCTAACAATAAAACTAAAAATAAAATATAATAAATTTTAACTTAAAAACATCAAAATATTTGAATATTTTCTGTCAGAGTAAATAGTTCTGTGTTTGATATTTGATTTTAAATGAAAATTCACCAAAAGATGATAACGAATTTCATTTATAATATAAGCTATATATTTTCTCAGAAAAAAATTTTTTCTAGCTTAAGCGATTAGAATGAAATTTGATTTTTTTATAATTTCATAATTAAAACATAATTTTCTTTTAATAAATTCTAGACATTTACATTCTGTCCACGACCGGGTGTCCTTCCATAAACACTCAGATAACTTGAAAACGATCAATTTATAAATTTATTTTACCAAAAAGCTTCAGAAAATTTTATTTATTTCTAAACAGTTGCACTGAATTATAATAAGTAAAAGAACATTAAAAAAATTATTATAAAAATTATGATTCTTTTTAGTTTAAATTTATGTTCTAACTTTAAATTTTCAACAGTCCAAAACATATATGTTTTTTAAAATGTGTTAAAATTTAACAACAATAAATAATTGGATATAAAAAAACTCTAAAGAAATAAGACGTCTTTTAAAAGACAAATATTTCAATCAAAAATTTTTAAAAATAAAATATAACTAACAAAGTTTCAACGCAACAATTGAATATGGTGGAATGTGGTTTCATAAATAAGGCACTTAAAATAACTAACAATTAAGGCAATTGTTTCAAAAGAATATCTAAACTCTATAAAATATCTTCTTAAAAAATTATTTTATATTCAGGGATCACAGAGCGGTAGGTCGAGAGTGGTAGCCACCCCCAGAGCTCATCAACTCTTGTCTTGATGTGGGTTTCCGTTAATCGACTTTTTTATAACCTGCAGATTCAGTTTTGGAAAGTTCCCAATCAATATTTAAGATTTTAACAATGTCAATTTTTTATTGAGAAGGGCGAGTTCGGTCCACTGAAATTTCGCAAATCGAGACTAAAGAGCTGACTGGACCCGACGGTCGCGGACGAGTCTCGGATTCCAAATCGTCCCCCGATTACGAGCATTTGACCGTTCCCGGTTATGACAGCGCTGTGGGCCGTGCAAGGTCCAGGTAGTCGGGTTGCTCTAGCACCCACTGGCCAGGCAAAACACGAGTATCTGATTTTTCCTGTCCCGATCGTCGCTGCTCTACACATTAGCAGTAATTTGGTTTAATTCTTGCTTCATTTTTTTCTATTTCCGAGTCGATAGCAATTTTTAATTCAAGATCCAGAATCTTTTCTTCAGTATTTTCATGTTTTATTAATAAATCAGTTTGACTTTCATTTAACTCTTTACTTAGGAGTTTACAGAGGTTACTTAAATCATCAAGCTTAGTAAAATCTTCATTTTTAACAAGCAAAGGTGGATTTTCTTAATTCATATTTAATCGCATATAATTCATTAAATAAAAACAGATATCTTTCATTATTTTTATTAGTTTCCTAAAACTCCTTACAATTTTATACATTTAAACAATTTCCTTTTTTAATATATATATATATATATATATATATATATATATATATATATACATAAACATACAATTTCAACTTATATTTATATATTTACAAAAGCTCAATTAAACATAAATAATTTACACATACAATTTCATAACTATTAAACTTTTAACTATTTTTTATATTCTCAAACAGGGACTTTTAAGCTCGATCCAGGTTTCCTTGTCGACCAAATAGTGATAGCGGTAGAGTGGCCGTGACTAATTAAATATTAAAGGATTTTGTTTCATCTATAAGAAATGTCATTTGAAATGATTTCTCAAATGATTTCTGAGGCCACTTCTTAAGAAACGGAGCTCGCTCATTTCGTTGCAAGGAATCCGTAAATACGAGAAGATTTCCATCTTTTTTTTTGAGTTTGGGAACCCATTTAGGTAATATTCACACGGTTCCAAGATTTCTGCGACGCCAAACAAGCGTGTATCGGTTGAAATTGAAATCTTGGGCTCAGGTTCGTATTAAAATGGCGTATTAAATGTTCACTCATCAAATGATCGAAAAATTGTTTTATCTTATTCAGTAAAATTTATAATACAAAATTAAAAAAAAACATTTCGATAAATATTTTTTTTAAATAAATCAAAGTTTGATAAAATTTCAAATAATCAGCTATAATAAATTTCAATCAAAAGCTAGACAAATTTTCGATGTTTCTTACGATTCAAATTTAATATTTAACAAATGACACGAAATAAATGATTTTCCAAACTATATATGTATTTATCGAGGAAAATAACGGGAAAGAATAAGTTTAATTAGGAATAAAACAACATTCTTCACAAGGAAAAATGAAGAACAACCTTCTGCGAGAATACTTCTTCCAAGAGTGAAAAAAAGTGAGATGTTATACCGATCGACAGTATCAAACAAATATTTTTTATGAGAGATCGTAAATATAAATCTAATGAAATATCTTATAATTTTGGACTATCAATTGCGATAGCTCGTAAACTATAAGATAATGTAGCAAGAATGGAGGAAGATGATTTTTGCCCGGGAACGGTTGTTCAATGGATCGACGATGAGATGAAAGGATTTCGTCACTATAATATAAATCAGAAATTATTCAGTATAATTATATGATACCTTAGACAGAAAATGTTTATAAAATTAAGAAATATTATTATTATAAAAGGAAAGTTACATTTTTTGTTTGGCTTTTAAAGTTTTTAAATTCAACCAAACAAAACATTGAAAAATAATATTGTTATTATCTAGAGAAAAAGAGGTTAAATCCCAAATGAAATAAAAGGAAATATTTTCCAATTTAGATAAAAGTCTACAAGTTCCGATGAACAAATTATAATCTTTGAAGAAAAAAGAGAAATAAAACTGCTACTTCTTCATCAGTCGTTCCTCATTATTATATTTCCCTATTTAATATTTTTTGCTTTTCATTCGGATAAAATTAAGTAAAACGGCTTAATCACCCGACAAAGGATATGTTCCTTTTTTATAAATTGACTCATTCGTATAACATAAGAAAAATTGATAAAACTTTGACTAAAAGTTAAATAAGAAGATAATATGCAACGGCTCATTATTATTAATTTTTAATTAATATATTTATTTATTTTTTGTCCAGTTAATACCACGTTACCAATAACAAATAATTAATATTATCTTAATATAAGAAATCAGGATGACCATAATTGACTTCCTCTAATGATAAAATGTGATTGAAAAGGTTAATTCATCAATATCGTCATACTTTGTAAAAAAGTATTTTTTTAAATAAGTTTCTCAATTTGTTTATTTACTAAAAATATGTGTTTAAAACCATATTCATATTTACCATATTATATTGTACCACTTTCAGAAAAGTTGAAAGGCAGAAGATTCACTTGCGATTTCAAGAAACTTTTAGGTAAGGTAACCATCAACAAAAATTAAGTTGGAAGATAGTTCAAGAGGTTCAAAAACGGGTTACATAAACCTAGCAGATGAAGACGGAAAAGAACTACTATCAGATTTTGATGATCAGGCCCTTCCAGCAGTCATGGAAGAGTAATAAAGCCTGACAATACAAACGTTAGCACAAGATTTCAATTTCAAACGATACACGATTGTTTGGTGCCTCAAAAAGCTTGGAACCGTCTGGTTATTGCCTAAATGAGTTCCCACAAACTCTCTAATAACAAAAAGGATTAAGATCTTCTCATATTAACAGATTCCTTGCAACGAAATGAGCAAGCTCCGTTTCTGAAGAAGTGGCCTCAGAAATCAATCCCTGGGAAATCATTTCAAATTTGTTATAGATTGAAAGATGATGATCACCGTCAACATTAGCGGATTCCAGAAACAAATTGAAAGTGGCAATTAAATATAATTAATGAGGTCTATTTGGTTTAGCTTGACCACCTTCACGTTGCAATCAAGGCTAAACGACTGAAAAAAGAACCATAACATCCTCTTCTATGATAACGCTACTACTTAGGTTGTCTTTCTTGCTATCCAATTGATTGTTCAAAAACTGGCAAACAAACAAAATTTCGACGATTTGGATGTCTTAGCAACTAATGTCAAGGTTTGGATGGTATTCAAGAATCGTAATGTCTTTTCCTATAGGATCGACTCTGTTATGCAAATAGGAAGCAGTTCTTGAGTCGGATGGTAACTATACTCTAAAAACTCATCAAACCATTAAAAGACTTTTTAATATTTTTTGTTGAATAAAATTTGTTGAAAAATAATTAGACTTTAATCTAATAAATACATTTCCAACATATAATGTTTCCAAAATCTCTTTATAATTGAATTACAAGTCAAGTTTGCAGCGATACAAATATTTGTGTAACTCAAAGTGAATTATACAGACATAAATAAATCAAGCTGCTGTGTCAAGAAGCGTAACCTCTGAAGTCAATATCTTTCTTACAAGCTTCTTATTTCATCCTTTGTAAGGCAACACTTAATCTTTTTGTGTAAATAGCATGGCGCTTGGACGTATTTTTGAAGAAACCATTTTTTTCAAATGATATTCTGTTTAATCAATTTGGTTTGAAACTTTTCTTTATAAGGATACCAAACAATTTAATACTGATTCCCTTGTTCTATTCCTAGTCAATCGGTTACAAGTATGGGCTGGAAATTCTCTTGAATTTGAGGTACATAGAGAAGAGAATTGTTTCTGCTTAAATACCTGCATATCGTCAAGAACTAATTATACAGAACTTCAGAAAGAGTATTGACATTCACTCATTAAGTAAATGCTTAACAGACTTCACAAAGGTTTGCAAAATCATGTTTCCAACGAAATATTTTTCAATAAACAGGTTTTACTTCCTCTTCAAAAGTAACATCATTTAATTTTTGTGCGTTTTTCATTTGCATCTAAAACTTTTCAATATAACAATGGTTTGTTAAAAATTACATTTTATCTCAATTCATAACTCATTCTAACTTAAATATACATTTTTATTTAGGAAACTCAATTTCTACCCCAAAAAGTCAGATAAAAGCTTTTATAATTGCATTAATAGAAATGTTGAAAATGTTTTATTCATAATTATAAAATAAAATAAATCCAATTATAACGACAATTTTAAAAACTCTATTTTGATAAAAATCTTAAAATAAATAATAATTCAATTCAATATTAAATTTTAAAATTAACTTATATGCTAATATGATACAATCTACAAAAATAGATATTTTTAAAAGAACATTTGTATTTTAATTTGTTCAAAATCAAATCAAATATTTAAAACACAAAACTATTTTTTATTGAAAAAATCAGTAAAAAAATAATAAGTCATTTTAAGATTTTTAAATTACAAAATTATACTAAAAATAATAAAAAATAATAAAAATATTTATATATAAAAATTTTTTATTTAATATTTTCTTGTTTGTTAATTTCTTTTCGAATTATCATTTGTATTTTCGTTTCACATTTGGTCAATAATTATTAATTATTATCCAAATATTAGTTTATAGACAATTTTGGAACGTGAAACAAATTGAATTTCCTCATAAATTAATTTCTAATTAATATTTTTTCAAAAAAAATATTGTAATATTTTTTTAAAAACTATTTTTAGTTATATTAATTAATTTTAAAATATTTTTACTTTTATTATTAAATTTAATTTTCAGAATGTCCATTTAGTTCGGATATTGTTTATTTTAAATAAATTTTGTTGTTTTAATTAATTTGGTAAATTATTTTTTTAATAATTTATCAGTCTCATTAATCAATTTGATGCAAAATTAATCTTCATTTTAAATGTCAATAACATATTTTCAAAACTTTAAAATATGGTAAAGGTTTTTCTTTTAATAATAAAACTTTTCTCGACAAAACATTTCCACAAAAACTGATAATTTTTTTAAATAAATTAAAAATTAAATTAATAATTAAAAATAAAAAATTATAGTTAGATTTTCAGTTATTTGTTTAAATAAATAAATTACTTTTCCAAAATGTAAAAAAAATATATTTTCTTCTTTTTAATTTAATTAGCGAAAGGAAATTAAAAGAAAAAAATCCTATTTTTTAATGAATTTATTTAACAAAATATTAAAAAATAAACAAACCAAAAAGTTATTTTGAATTTTTGAGAAAAAAAATATGATGAAGCAAATAATTAACTGTAATTATTTTTATCACTAATCAATTGAAATTTTAATATTAAATTAAAATATAATTTCCTTTAAGCCAGTCTGGTCGGTCTGAAGATTTTCATTTATTTATTATACAATTTATTTTTGTGATTGGAAAATCATTTTTTAATTATTTATTGATATTAATTTGACAAGAAAATCCTTTTTCGCTTTCTTTTTTTCTTAAAAAATTTTTTTAATTTTTTTAGTTTCTTTTTATATTTAAGGCGAAAAATAATTTAAAAAATTTCTTTGATGATTGTGTCTCATTTTGTTAATAAACTATGAAGCAAAAAATATTATATTATATTATTCAAGTTTAATTTGTATTTATGAATGAATAATTAAATTAAATATTTTAAATTGTAAACTTTTCATTCTGAATGTTTTACTCTGTTTGAAACAATTAAATAATAATGATAATATATTTAAGGAAGTGTCTGCGAAATACTTTGAACCACTTTTATATATTCCAAAAAAAACAATGGTATTATGATTATTTTTTGTTTGAATGGCAGCTGAGTTGAGGCAGAAAATAAAATTTGAAAGATATTGTTATTACGATCGGTGACTTTAAGTAATAAGTTTATATAAACTGTTTAATTATTTAATTATCTTTTCAAAAATAGATTTATAATATTTTAATATATAATTTAATACGAAAATTATAAGTAACATTAATGAAATATTTCCCAGGAATTTTGATTTTGGGAATATTTAATATTATCTAATAAAATAATTTTAATTTCTGTAAAGTAAGTCGATTGTTTAGAACATAATTTGTTTGAAGAGCTATTTTGGTATTTTCTATTGTAAATAAATGTAAATTTATTTCCATGGAAATTGATTTTTATCAGTCTATATATATATATATATATATATGTGTGTGTGTTGTCAGAATTTTTATGCGGATTAAATGGAATATATCTGGTTAAACGAAGAGTTATTAAAAATGGTTTATCCGAAAATTCGAAGATCTTTTTACGTGTACATCCAGATGACCGTTATCAAGAAAAGACAAAATAAGTTTTCAGAAACAAATGCTTTTTCGTCAATTTGAGTGTACTCCACATGACTCCAACATTTATAAGTATACATTGATCGAAACATGTTTCGTCTTTACTCTCTCAGTGCGATAAAGTATTCTATTCTCGACAATCAACTAAAAAATCTATTTGTTTGGGATGTTTTATTCAAGAAACACAAAGATTTATTTATCCATGTCAAAACATTGATAACAATAAACACCGTTTATTATTTTCTAATGCTCATTCCTCAAATAACAATTTAAACAATAATGTTTTTACGACTAAACAATATCAATCAATCTATGATCAACTACAGACAATGGAAGGAAACTTGTTTTATTTATATCAAACTAATATATCAAACCTATATATGTTAAATAGTGTGTATTGTTGGTAACCTTTTGATAACCCTACCCACATAAGCGCTATTTACATCTATAATTTAAAATCATTTGTTTTAAAATAAAATATTTTTATATATAAATCATCAGTAGAAACTTTTAAAACTTAAAGTATTTATGAATATTCGGAAACTATAGATTTATATTTTTATTTCAAACTTCAAAAATACTCTTATTATAAGAGCTAACTGAACAAAATAATTGTTCAATGAACTCTGTTAACTATATAATTAAATATATATGAATTAAACTCCAATTTTATGGAGAATATATTAATAATCAATTACAAATGGAAGTAATAAAAAGGAAGAAAGCATTTAAACTGAAAATTTAATCATGAAACATTCAAAATAGCATAAGTTAGTACTAAAGTTTAAGAAAATATCTAACGTCAATTTTTTCTCTAATTTCATGAGGAAATCTTTGTAAAAATTTCAATGAGACTTCAACTTGATTGACGAAGATAATTGATTTTAGTTAGATAACGAGTTTCCTTCTTTTGTTATTAGACGTTCGACAGTTTCGACTGATGGATTGAATGTTTCAGGAATGTGGTGAAGAATGAATTGATTGACGGAGTTTCTATTTTCACGATAGTGTTTTTTGGTCTCAATGTTTTTCGATTCTAAGAGGTAAATATATCCATTTCAAACACTGCATAAAAATGCTCATTGCAATAATTGTGATTGATTTTTTTATATTGATTATTGATCACTACACTTATAAACATTGTGGCCTCGAAGCTTTTAAGATTCTGACGGGAAATTATTGATTATTTTAAATTTTATTTTTCACAAAATATTATTAAATTATAATTTGAAAATTATTATATAATATATATATATATATATATATATATATATATATATTTCAAAGTTATATATATATATATATATATTATATAATATATTTTTTATAAATATAATATATTTTTTAACTTGAATCATTTTTTACTCGATGATTTTTTTAAAATGGGTGCCAATGACTTTTGCAATTTCTCTTAAGTAATAATAAACATGGACAGTTTTCATACTTAAAAAACAATTGCACATTACAGAAGATTTTTATCAACATGCTGCTTCAAAATTGCATCTACAGCATTTAAAAGGACAAGAGCAAAGCAAATATCGAAAAAAACGGGCTCTGATATTAATTTTGAATAAAATCGGCCATCTGCAGCGAAATATTGTGGAAATACTAGACGTTTCACAGAAAAGTGTCCATACAACATTAGAGAGATTCACGAAAACGGGCCAACCTAGAAAGACAATAGAAGTGATGATAGACATTTACAAGTGTTAAGTAAGTAATCCACGGTAAATACAGTACCAATTTTGTACTACTAAATACAAAAGCTGAGAACAATCAAAGGTTACCGTGGCAAATCTGCAATTCAACGGTCCCACATCGATTGCTTGCTGTTGGTTTTTACAAATGAATAGCTGCCAAAAATAATAGTTTCGTCCGTTAAACGTTCGTAAACTACTCAAATAGGCAAAAGAACATAAAAAATGGTCAGTTGAACTATGCAAACAAGTAATATGGACGGATGAGTCCAAATTAAACAATTTGATACTAAGCGGCCAACGAACTACCACAGAAAATGTAATAAACCACAATATTTAGAGCTAACAGTTACGTTTAGGGATGACAATATGATGGTAATGGGCTATTTTTGCTGCGCTGGAATCGGCGCCTTGTTTAAAATCGACAGGAAAATGGAGCATGGAGACTATCACCGGATACTGTAGTGAAGCGCAATTTCATCAGGCACCGATTTTATGGTGGATAGATCAACAACCCAAAACAAATATCAAAATTGTTTATGAATTATTTAGTATCAAAAGAAACTGAATGTAATCAGAAACCCATGGAACGGCCATCACAATTGCCGGATGAAAATCCGATCCAACTGTTGTGGGATGGTCTGGACAGAGAGGTGTGGAAACTCTGTCTAACTAGCAAATCTCACTAGGCAACGATTGCGGCAAAACTTTATAAATTTATTACAATAATACCCAGAATTTGTGGAAATTTAATCGAATTATAAGGCCAACATATTGATGAAGAACGGATTGATTATTATGTTACTTTCTTAAATATATATATATATATATATATATATATATA
>MQRK01236832.1:0-10077 GCA_001938485.1 Girardia tigrina | reverse complement strand
TATATATATATATATATATATATATATATATATATATATATATATATATATATATATATATATATATATATATATATATATATATATATATATATATATATATATATATATATATTGGATTGGCCAAAATGTCATTGCGTTTTTGAGTACGTCCTAATAAAAGCTTGAAAATATAAAAAATCAACATGAGCCTATTCGTCATGTTTTGTTGCATTATTTTCGCAAAGAGAAAACAGCTGTGCAAGCTCATAAGAAGATATGTTTTGTATATGGTATTGATTCCTTAAAATTTCGACAGAGTCAATACTGGTTTTCTAAATTTCGTTCTGAAAAATTTCATCTGAAAGATGCACCACGCTCCGGTCGACCAGTTGAAGTTGATGGCGACAAAATAACAGCACTGATCAAATCTAATCCACATATGACGACAAGAGAAGTTGCAGAGACTCTGGAAATATCAAAACCAAGTGTTGGAAGTCATTAAAAAAAACTTGGATTCGTCAGTAAACTCGATATGTGGTTACTACATGAACTGAAAGAAATTCATTTGGTGAAATGTATAGACATTTGCGATTCCCTTTTGAAGCAAGAACAAAGTGATCCATTTTTGAAGCGCCTGATTACGGGTGACGAAAAATGGATTGTTTACAACAATGTGGTACGCCGACGATCATGGACAAAACGTTGTGAGCCTGCCAAAACGATCCCAAAAGCAGAAATTCGCCAAAAGAAGGTTATGCTTTCCGTCTGGTGGGATTTTAAAGGAATTGTGTTTTTTGAACTCCTTCCGAGGAATGAAACCATCAATTTAGACAGATATTCTGGTCAGCTGGAGAAATTAACTCATTCTATTCAACAGGAACGTCCTGAATCGGCAAATCGAAAATGAGTTGTTATTCACCATGATAACACAAGACCGCATACAAGTTTGACCACTCGCCAGAAACTCTTATCACAAAGTTGAGAGGTTTTGCCGCACCCACCGTATTCTCCAGACCTGGTTCCATCGGATTTTCACTTATTTAGATCTATGCAGAATTCCATAAACAGAAAAACATTCGCCAGTGATGATGACATCAAATCGTTCCTAGACGGCTTTTTTGCTGACAAAGGCAAAGGTTTTTATGAATGAGGAATAATGAAGCTACCGGAAAGGTGGAAGAAAGTGATTGAAAATAATGGACAGTATATCGTGTAAAAATATTTGTGCATCCATGTCATTTTTTGATAATAAATATTTTAGTAAAAAACGCAATGACTTTTTGGGCAAATCAATATGTGTTAATTATGATTAAAAATATATATTTTGTTATGCAATATATTTTTGAAAATTTCTAAAATCTCTGAATAATTTTGAAAGTTTCATTTATAATTCATTTTCCAATATATTTTTTGGAAATAACAAATACGTGGAACAAAAAGAAAATTTACGAAGAAAATGTTTAATTACTTTGGAATTTGAATTATGATTAAAACGAGAAACAAATAGAAACAAAGAAAAAAGATTTATCATTCTTTGAAAAACAATAAGATTAAAACTTAATACAAGACATTATAAAATTAAATAATGGAAAAAGACATTTTATATCATTAAAAGAAATTAAAACCATTGTAGAAAGATTTTCAAAGATTTCGTAAAAACTTCATTTATAAGGAAGATATATAATATTACTTCCTTGTCTACATCAAAGATAATTTAAAATATCCAAAAGAATCTCTTTCAAATAAATATTTTTATAAAATATTTTTTAATATAAAATCAGTTATCATTTACACACCTTTAATATTTAAGTTTATCAAATTTTGATTCTGATTAAAATTTGCGACACTTACGTCAAGGGAACATTTGATTACAAATTAGATTTAACTAAATATTTAGTTATAAACTATCATCATGTTTACAGTCTGTTTTAGTATTCTGATCAGATGAAGCAGTTGTTACATTTAATTTAATTTTTAACTTTAATGAAAACAATAAAGAAACATTTCTCTATGGATGCAAGAGTGAGAAATTTAATCAGAAGTTCATGGGTTAAAAAAAGTTTTTGAAAGAAAGTGTTAATTGAAAACATTGAAGATCACTAAAAAGAAAAGAGGACAAACCACTTTGTCTTCAAATGAATGACATAAATTTTGGTGAATTATCTGAATCAATGGAAAAGATTTTTAAACGAATATAACTAATATTCTGCGGAGATTCTGTAAGAAAACAAGTACTAGCAAAGATTATAATTAAAGGAAGTGCGGCACGCAAAACATTGTTAAATGAATGATAAAACGATTTTAAAAATTGAATGAATGAGACATTGAAGGTTTCAGAAGAACCATGACAAATAGAGACCAGTGGCGAAGGTTTGTTTTTAATTGCATGAACCAAAATCCAAATTGCTTAGGTAAAAAGAAGAAAGAAAAGATATTCGATTACAAGTCTAAAATCGTTTTTATATTGATTTTTACCTATCAATTAACCCTAAAATAACTTTTAGTATACCGTAACGTATCCTTAGGTTATATATAGTTATAATAATTATTACTTTACCGATTAATAGTTAATAACAGTATTATCAAATTACATGTCCCCATACGAAAAAATAGCAACTGCCCAAAGTCCATTATTTTCTTTTTTTTCTGTTAGACTAAATGATATTCACACTGTACTAAAATATATACAATAAATATGTTTATTGTTTTTAATTTACTTTAGATTATTTTATGACTCAATTATGACTCATGAGCGCAGGAAAAAACATATTCATTGTGATGAATATTTGGTGTGTGATGTTTTGTGTATTGTTTGCATGTTTAAATGTTGTGAGTTGATTTGGGATTGTGTATCTCCTTCTCAGATGAATGATTAATATTTTAATTCTTATAATCTGAAAGTAATTTATTCAAATTTATATTTTATATTAAAATTTTTAATTTATTATTATTGTAAATGTTAAATAATTTTATTAATTTTATTTTTGTAAATTCTTAAATGATTAAATAAAATTAATGTTTAAAATGATTATAAAAAAAGTAATTTTACTTTAACCAATTTTAAATAAAATAATTCTTTTCAAGTTAGTTCCGATTTGGAATGAGAAGTAAACATTGAGTGATTGAGGTGATTAAAAATTGTGAATGTAATAAATGATTTACAAAATAAGTGAGTTCTCTTAACATTCCTAAAGTTCCTCGTGAGTCATATATGACTCTATGAACAGTTAAGTTGTTATTATTCGAGGTTTTATAATAAAAATATTTAGTTTTATGAAACCATGTTACATTCCTTTCTTATAATATGAATAATTCGCACTATTATTTATTTTGCTTTAATGATTGGGATACACTTTGGTTATATC
Source organism: Girardia tigrina (assembly GCA_001938485.1). Taxonomy (NCBI): domain Eukaryota; kingdom Metazoa; phylum Platyhelminthes; order Tricladida; family Dugesiidae; genus Girardia; species Girardia tigrina. The sequence continues at coordinate 6,730 of MQRK01236832.1, read as the reverse complement.
TTAAGCAATATATATTTATTAAAAGAATAAATCAGTTTTCCGATTATTTATGAAGGAAATATTTATTATTAGCAAATTTTCAAACATCTAATTGTTTTTAAATGAAATGAATTATTAAATCCGTTTCAAAATATAATTATATACTGTCATTAAAAACAAAAAAGAGTAATTAAAGATTGAAGTAGATACTTATAGGAAATGTTTTAAAAACTTATTAGATTTTGATAGAATTTTAATTAATAAAACGTCATAGTAAAAGGATGTTGTCTGACTAATCATTATCTTCGGAATAAAGTTTTAAAGAAAGGAAAATCTGTGAATGAGTTATTTTCTTTAAAAATGCATCAATATAACCGGTATTTGTACTTGTATTTTTGTATTTAGCAAAGATAGAAAAAAGTAAACATTTTCAATGATTTAGGTTTAAATATTATAATTAAGAAAACAATATTCAACAGTATTATTCGATAAAGGCAATTAATAAAAAGAATTATTGTAATAACCATCTATGAAAGAGTGTTACTCAATCTTCGTCCAAGAGAAACTTTCAAAAAGAATAATTTAAAAGTAGGACAATATTCTCTTCTAATGGTAAATATTTAATATTGTTAAAAAAATTAGTATCCATTGAGAATCATAGCTAAATTTTCGTTGGACGCTATTCATTTGGAGGATATTTGGCGATTCCAGCTCATCTGAATAATTTACCAAAGTTAAAAGAAATACGAAGCAATATATAGACAGATATAAAATGGAATTTTATTGATAAGTATTATGACTCGTTGATATCGTCGTTTCAGAAGATATAACGATTCTGTATTTTTGAACCACAGATCCATTCGAGATGGATATTAATCTAGATTTTATGAATTCAAAGGTGCACATTTAATATTTGCTTTTAAGCTTCCATCTGCACAATATTTGTTAACCAAGTGTAGACGAAATGGCATCAGTTTGATGAATGTTGCTCGACCAGGAAGACATTGATAAAAGAAAAGTTTAAAGCAGTATAAAAAATAATTTTCCCTTTAGGGGTAACAAAAGCATCGTTACAATTCCATAGAATGAGTCTAAATGAAAGATAGATGCATTACAATAAAGTATATTATTGTGTGAAAATAGACTATTAAATATTCTTTTTTTAACTAAATTACAATGTTTTCAAATCACAAAACGCTGTATGCTTATTGAGGAGACTTTTTATATCATATATTCGACTAATAATAATTTTATGAAATAAAAATTCAGTAAATTTTCAAATTTATTTATGTTGGGTTGGCCAAAAAGTCATTGCGTTTTTTACTACAATATTTATTATCAAAAAATGACATGGATGCACAAATATTTTTACACGATATACTGTCCATTATTTTCAATCACTTTCTTCCACTTTTCCGGTAGCTTCATTATTCTTGATTCATAAAACCTTTGCCTTTGTCAGTAAAAAAGCCGTCTAGAAACGATTTGATGTCATCATCACTGGCGAATGTTTTTCTGTTTAAGGAATTCTGCAGTGATCTAAATAAGTGAAAATCCGATGGGGCCAAGTCTGGAGAATACGGTGGGTGCGGCAAAACCTCCCAACTTTGTGATAAGAATTTCTGGCGAGTGGTCAAATTTATATGCGGTCTTGCGTTATCATGCTCAATTACAACTCCTTTTCGATTTGCCGATTCAGGACGTTCCTGTTGAATTGAATGAGCCAATTTCTCCAGCTGACCACAATATCTGTCTAAATTGATGGTTTCATTCCTCGGAAGGAGTTCAAAAAACACAATTCCTTTAAAATCCCACCAGACGGAAAGCATAACCTTCTTTTGTTGAATTTCTGCTTTTGGGATCTTTTTGGCAGACTCACAACGTTTTGTCCATTATCGTCGGCGTTCCACATTGTTGTAAACAATCCATTTGTCGTCACTCGTAATCAAGCTCTTCAAAAATGGATTACTTTGTTCTCACTTCAAAAGGGAATCGCAAATGTCTATACGCTTCACCTAATGAATTTCTTTCAGTTCATGTAGTAATCACATATCGAGTTTACTGACGAATCCAAGTTTCTTTAAATGACTTCCAACACTTGATTTTGATTTTTCCAGAGTCTCTGCAACTTCTCTTGTCGTCATATGTGGATTAGATTGGATCAGTGCTGTTATTTCGTGCCCATCAACTTCAACTGGTCGACCGGAGCGTGGTGCATCTTTCAGATGAAATCTTTCAGAATGAAATTTAGAAAACCAGTATTGACACTGTCGAAGTTTTAAGGAGTCACTACCATATACAAAACATATCTTCTTATGAGCTTGCACAGCTGTTTTCCCTTTGCGAAAATAATGCAAAAAAACATGACGAATATGCTCAATTTGATTTTCCATTTCGAATTGACGGTAAAGTAATAAATTAAAACAAAATCAATTAATATTTTGCATAAACATAGTCTGAAAATTAAGATTTCAGAATATATAATTGAATTTAAATTTTATCACAACGTTTTATATTTTCAAGCTTTTTATTAGGACGTACTCAAAAACGCAATGACTGGTCAACCCATTATGTATTATTCGTCATTGTTTTTTAGACTAAAAGTTGAAAAAATTTTCTTAATTTTCTAAAACAATAATTATTTATTTATAAATACAATAAAATATTTATGACAACATTAAAGAAACGATTGAAAGAATAATTACTTAACCTCAACGGCAAAAATATAATTCATCTTGAATATAAAAGGCAAAATTTAAGAAGAGCGGCAAATTAATTGTTTGACAAGATAATTAAGTCATTTAATTAACAATATATTAAATTATTATTATGAAATTAAAGGATTGTCAATGAATATTCTCCTAAATTTCATTTGAAGGAATTTTATTTAATTTTTAAATTTTGTTTAATTTAATTTAATTCTAGAAATTGTGTCTAATTTGTGAAGAACTGTTTACTTTTTATTTATTTACATTATTTATATTATTTATTTATTTGTATTAGAAAAGTTAATGAAAAGTTAAATAATAAACGAATAAATATTGAATGGCCTGGAGTACATTGTTTCGTTAAAATATTAATATAATGTTCAATAATTATAATATTCAAGAATGTTCATTTTTCATGATGTTTACAATAGAGTAGATTCAAAAATATGGTTCGTCATCACGTTTCTTTTATCCTCCTTCTAAATTATAGCCTTAATTATTCCATTTGATTAAACTTCTTTTTCTTTTCTGGGATGAGAAACTCATGTTTCCATTGTTTGTTGTGCAGTTTTAACTAGACTACATAATACCAAATGCCTTTTCATACTTAATTTTTTGCCAGGATTTTTAGAAGTCTTGTTGATTCGTATTTTAATATTTATGAATTATTTTCTAAATATATGTTATATGGATATACGAAAAAATATTGCATTCCAAAATATAGTGTAATAAAACATCGCGGGAAAAGGTTTTTTTGGTAAATAATTGTAAAATTCTTCATTATTAAAAAGTGAACGCCATTTTTGAAAATTTATTTTTGTAATTAATTTCGGCGGATCACCCAGTGCCATCTTCAGACTAAATTAACACTGACTTTTTGCAGCTTATATATGAGAAAGGTGATTATGTAATCAATCATGTAATAAAGGCTCTTGTTGAAAGTGTTAAACAGAGAAGTTGAGTGTCTTTAAAAAAAATGGTTATTTTGTACAAACTTTTGACATTTTCTCTACTTAATATATTTTTTTTTCAATTTCAATTATTGTATTTTCTTTTTCAAAACAAAAACTCTGCAATCAAAATAATTTGAAAATCTCAGCAGTAAATCATACAACAAAACGGCATTAAAACGCGAATTTTAATTTTTGGATCAATAGATCTTATTAATAAGGCCTCACACAATTAATGTATGATTGTAAATTTTACAATTTTACAATTAATGTACTGTTAGGTTGGCAATTATCATCCATTCTAAATCAAAAAGAAATTAATACTTACAAAATTTATTAATCTACAACAGGTTAAATTTGTTATTTAAACAAATTTTCATTTTTATTTTCTTTTTTTTAATTCTATTTTATATTATTTTTTTTAATTTCGATTATAAATCTAAATTTTTAAAAACCGAAATTCCTATTTCCGAAAATTAAAAAATTAACAACGACACTCTCTTACATGTACAATGCCAGCTAAATTTATTTATTAATTTCAAAATGAATGAAATATAAATATTGAATTTAACCCTACAATGCGCCGTGATTCATATTTGAATCAACCATATTTTACCTCAATATCTTTTAATCACGTGATATTCTTTGAGTGTTTACATACTGTGAACCAAAAACATTGTCTATGGAATGATAACTGCCAATAAAGTCATAGATGCAATATATTTTGTCAACAAAAATGACAGTTCAGTTTGTAATACTGGCCGCGTGTGTTGCATATATTTTTCTCAGACTTAAAATTGCGCATTGTAGGGTTAATTGTAAATATAAAATTGTACCTTAATTGTAAAATATTGAAAAATTATCTTAAAACGTTTTTAATTATTTTAAAATAAGTTTTGTTTACATTCATAATTATCATACACTCAAATCTGTTTTTTTGCGATTGTTTCTTTTACTTTTGCTCAATATTCTCATAATTTAATTTTTGGGTATGAGGATCGCAAAACAAAATTCCCAAAAATAAAAAATTGCATAAAAACAGGTTTCAGTGTACAATATTCATAATTAATGCTTTCAAAGATGTTTTTTCTAATTCATCTAACAAAGGATTTTTTATTCACTTTGTTCAATGTCTGTTCGACAAATTCAGTGCAGTAATGAACTTACGGTAGGGGAAAAATTATTGTCACTCCCATAAAGTTTTAGGTTTTTTACAGAAACTTTTGCTTAAATGTTTCAAATTCGCATGTGCATTTAAATTTTCTTACTTTTACAAGGAAAGAGATATAAGAACACAATAATAGATATTCATTTATTTATATTTCATTCATTTTAAAATTAATAAATAAATTTGGCTGGCATTGTACATTATTATTATCATGACCAATAATAACAATTATGATTGCATTATTTTGAAAATGATAGATTTTTCCAATTGATAAACTGTTCACATAAATAAATTCACAAACTAACATTTGTTTCATCATGAAAGCTTTAATGGCTTGGTAACAAGAAGATAAAATTTATTCATATAGAAATAACCAGTATGAAACATGTCATTTTCACATTAATCCTGAGAAACATAATCATATTTCATTCATTTATTTGTTTCTGAAATAGGAAAGAAAAAAAATACTAGACTTCCAAAAGACTGCTATTCTTGCAATTCTTAAAGGTGGTAGACATTCAATTAGTGAAATTGCAGACCTCATTGGAGTCTGTATAAGGACAGTCAAGTGTATTAAGTTTCAAGATACTTTCAGTACTTCTCGAAGGGGGCGATGTGGACGCAAAAGAGCAATATCTTTACAAACAGACATCCAAATTCATCGGCTTTTGCTGCGCAACCCCCAAGCAATTTCATATCAATTGGCTGCTGCTCTTCGAACCACTGGAGTGTCAAGTGTGTCCTACAAAACTGTGCAACATAGACTCAAAAAACAAGGAGTTATGAGTGTAAAACCAGTTTCTAAGCCTTTACTGATTGCTGCAATGCGCAAGAGACGTCTGCAGTGGGCCATTGATCATGGTTGTTGGAGTATCGAGAATTGTTCAAAAGTTTTTTTTCAGACGAGTCCTCCTTTCAGTGTGAAGCAGAATCCACGCCTCGTGTCTGGCACGAAAGTGGCAGGCTAATCCCGACAAGAGGCACAGTAAAATTCCATGGTGATAGTGTGGTCCATGATGAGTGCAAAAGGTTGTGGCAAGTTGAATGTTAAAGAGAAAACTATGAACTCCGACCATTGTGGAAGTTTTCACAACTCATGAGTGGTTTTCTAATGGTGATTTTGTGTTTATGCACGATGGGCCGCCTTGTCCATGCAAAGTCTCGCCGCCAATCATGTTGCAGTTTTACCATGGCCGGGCTATAGTTCCGACCTCAACCCGATTCAGACCTTCTGGGCTATTGCCAAGTGCAGGTTACGAAAGGAAACAATATTCACTAAAGAAGGACTTGTCACCTCTCTCTTATCTGCTTGGATCAGGTATATTTCTATTACGGATACCTGTCGAAAATTTATTTAGTCAATGCCACAGTGGGTACAAGCCATTATTGCTGCAAAAGGTGATAGTTAGTCATTTTAAAATTTTGTTTTCAAATTTTCGATTTCGAATTCAATGAAAAACCCAAAACTCAACTAACCTTTTTAAAACTTTTATATTTTAGTTTAATAAAGTAAATTTTTATGTTTGGGGGAATTAATTTTTGTTGAAATTTTATAAATTGTTAATAAAGATGGGGTAAACTGAAACTAACTTTAATTTCATATAAAAAATGTTATAGATGGTTTTTTGGTAATTTAAATTTTTTTTGGAAAAGACATAAACAATTGTTTTAAATACCAAAGTATAAGGCGAATTAAAAATTTTCACTAACTCCTCATAAAAACAATATAAAACGGAATAATTTATAATATGAATTTATAATTGATTTCATAAGAATATCACCATGCTTAGATTTTTTAGCATTCAGTATTGTGAGATATTATAGAATTAAATTAATTAAATGAAATATTACGCAATCACCAAATTTAGAATAATTCTAAATTTGTATTATATAACAATTACGGGGTCGAGAACAGAGTTAACCTT
>MQRK01236822.1:0-18609 GCA_001938485.1 Girardia tigrina | reverse complement strand
TAAACATTGCTTTGATATATAAACGCGAGTATATCATTGTTAATTCAGTCTGATGATGACGGTTGATCCGTCGAAATTAATCACAATATATTCTGACGAAAATTTTTTGACTTTTAATTAATTCTAATTAATTTTTAAAATTTTCAATTTGATTTTAATTTAAAATAATCTTTTAAAAATATTAAAATTTTGATCAACGAACCAAAATTAATTACCTTACTCATCCATTGCTCAGTGCTTGTAGGATGAGCACAACTCTTTTCGCCGTGATCTTTTTTGAATTTAATATCATGCCTAGATTTTCATCAAAATAACCAACCATCCATTGCCTTAAAGTCATATGATTCATCTTTTTAGACAGCTGGATGAACTTCTCATTTTTTTAATGGTAAAAAAACATAAAAATTGATAAAAATATTATTTATTTTATTATGGTATTATTATTAACGACATTTTAAAAAGTTTGGTTAAAATACACAATAATTGATAATTGATTTTATTAGAATTTTAAAATTAACTACTTAGTCAGATATTTAATAAGGTCCGTGCCCGTATGGACACGTGCTTCAAATTACAGACGGACAGAATGTTACGGGCAACGGGCACGGGTGATTTGCGGGCTGCACCCTAGCCGATAATCATTAGCGATTGTAGTAGGCGATAAAATTTAAAAAAAAATTAATTTCATTCCACTTTTGAATTTTTTAACGAATAATACACAAATTTTTTTTAAAATGATTGTAGTGGGGACGCTGCGCCGACTCAGTGGGGACTCAACGGATCCAATCACCGACCAGTGACCCTGAATTTTTTTTTGGGAGAAACTCTTCAAAAATAATAATAAACTTCCGGTTTTGGATGGCGTTTAGGATATAGTGGGGGCCACCATCTTGCCCTAAAGCTCCAAAACGTCGTCGATTCGATTTGAGGGTGATCGAGCTGAGACGCGATGATAACACGGAGAAATCGAATTCCTTGCCGTTGGTGCCGTCGATATGATTGGTGATGTTTTCACCGTTGTTGTTGGCTGCTGATTGATCCAAATGGGACAGATTGAAGCCGGTTGAGAGCGACTGGTTGAGTAACTTGACGCTGTTCACACTGGTCGACTTGATGTGAGTGTTGCCGATACTAGACGATTGGAAAATCGGATCGGACTTTGGAATCGAACACATTTTCGAGTCGTAGAATAAAAATCAGATTTTTATTCACAATTTAATAATGAGCGATTGAAAACGCATTCCAGCACAAAAAATATATATTTCAAAATCATTTAAAAATTACAAATTATTAAAACAACATTAATTTAATTAATTCTTTTTTTGAATTAATTTCCGACATTATTTCTGTTCTAATGTTGTCGATTCACTCCATTGTTTTTATTTAAATTAAATTTCGCATGTTTTACACATTTTTTTGTTATTAAGTTTTGATAAAATTAAATTAGTTAATTAATAATTAATTTAGTTAAAATTAAATTAATACTTAAATTGATAATAGTTAAATTAATAAATTGTGGTCACTACAATGACAATTAAAAAAATTCTGCCCCAATTAAACTGTCGACTGACCCAAATAAGCGAAGTAAATTCAGGTCAAATACTGGGTTGGTTTCTGTTCTTCATGTTTGGTCCCAAATAAGCAGCTGTTCTCATTAACCGATGATTTATTTAATCATATTTACTTTTGAAATACTTTTGATACAATAAGAAATCAGCATTAAAATATCTATCCAATGACACTTAATTTATGTGAAAATACCGAGTTATGTAATTTGACATATATTATGTAATGTATGTATCAAGAAACAACTGTTACATCCAAAGTTAGATATCCAAATGCTCCTCTTCACGAGCTGATTTCATTTATGCATTAAAAAACTGTTGCGTATCAATTGGACAAACATGTTTAATTTTTATCGATCATTAAAATTACATTTCTATGAAGAAAGTACTAGATATCTTTTTACGTGTTATTAAAAATACAAAAAGTACGCATTTGTACATTTTTTAACGTTTCCAAAATAACTATTCTTATCAATATTAATATCTATAGTTTAAAGAGAAAGAAGCCACAAAAAATACTAAAAATACTAATATAAGGATAACATAAAAATAAAATAATTTTTATCTATTATTGAAAAATTCATCTATCATATGTGTTTCTAAAATATTATTTTTAAGTAAAAGCATCTGAACATTTTCACAATGCTTATAACTTTCTCATTTACTTCCTCTATTTATTTCTGAGAGAATGAAGTAAAATCATCAGTGCATTGTAAATCTGTTAGTAAGCAATCATTTAATTTATCTTCTAGTTCATATTTCATGTAAAAATTATATTTGAGCTTCTATATCTAAATTCAAGTTTATCTATATGGAAACAAATTTTATTGAAATCCCATTATACCTGGATCTTAAAGTCTCTTAATTCCGGAATATCAGAATTAGATTATTGTACGAAATTCGGGAATCGACTGTACTAATTGTAGGCCACAATGTGGAACACTCACGTATACAATGCATATATGGTTAGAGATATCACAAAACTCACTTCTTTTCTATGTTTATATGACTTCGATGTTTAAACTTAAAAATAGTGAAAAATATCTTGATAAAATTTCAATGAAAGGTGAAAGAAAAATAAAGCTGTATGTCCATGAAAGCTAACAGCATTCTGTTAAATGGGGAATCCCTCATGAATGTTGAATATCTAATAAACCGAAGTCAATGTTGAAAGTGTTTTGGAAAGGTCGTGGAATCATGAGAATTAATCTTCTTGACAAAGGAAGTACAATTAGTGGTCCATATTACCCTGAACTACTCAGCCGAGTTGTTAGACTACGATTCAAATCAAAAAGGTGTATTTCTTTGGCTCCTCCGTGACAACCTTCTTATCCACACGTGCCGCGTCAATAGTTAAATAAAAGAATGGGACTTCGAACTGTTAAAGCATCTAATGTATAGTCCGGATTTGGATAGTATCGATTTTGTATTTTTATAACATCCTCAAAAAGAGTCAAAAATGTTTACTATATTCAATCGTTGGTGGAAATATGTAGAGCGACCAGACTCATGTTGAGAAATGAATAGTATTTTTTCTTCGTGAATCTATAGACTTATTAGCTGCTTATAATGGAATTATCTTATCAAATTAACACCACGTTATCATTTGGTTAACCGTTTCTGTATATAATTATGAATGGTAAAGTTCTTCATAATATATATATATATATATATGCGCTTTTTCCCGTATTTTGAAAATTTCAATGGATTTTTCTATAATCTATAGTAGGCTTTTTAAGGTTTCCAGCTGTCTGTGACCTTAGAAAATGATGGTGTACAGTATAACATATTTATTTTTAATCAAAAATTGTTGCATCACATATGTACACTGGATTTAATGGGTTAAGAACAAAAGAATGTCTTACAATTATAAATGACCTTGTGTAGGAGCGTGTATCTGTGAGAGGGAGTGGGTGTAATAGCAGTGTGTGTATTTTTTAATGAACCCATGCTTTTCCTATAAATAGCTAAATTTTTGGGAGTACGTCTACAAAAGTTGGGTATACATGGTACACCCAAAATGACCTTAAAAAACCCCTGGTCTATAGTTAAAAACATTTTAGAAATTGTATTAACAAAATTGATTTTGGTAAGTTACTCATTATAGATAAAACAACGTTTATTTCAATTTTTAGTTATTGAACTTTATTCTAAAATTTTGTTTGTTCTCAGATTATAATTGTGTAAATTCGTTCGAAATATGAAATTAACGTATTAATTTTATATAAATATGTATTTAGAATAATAATCGAAAATTTAGAGCAAAATATTAATCGGGTTTTAAAATTATATATAGAAATATTTAATATAGGGAAAATATTTTTATTTTAATTTATAATTCAGTTGCGAAAAATCCCAAATTGTTGAGGATTGATTCTATGAGAAAGTTGTGGTTATTCAAAAATAACACACTATTCAAGACGTAACACACTGTGACGTAATGGTCATCTTTCTATATAAACAATAACTTTCTAATTAAATACAGAACTGAAGATGCTACAAAAGTGGCGAAACATGTTTTCGAATAAAAATTTAAAATTAAAATGGTGTTATTTTTGTTTAATGATTAAATTACCATTTGATTTAAAGAAATTAATTTATTTAATGTTAAATTTTATATGGCAAAAAATAAAAAATCAATCGACGCAAAAGCGAATAGACGCATAGCGGGGCTTTGGTGTACTTGAATATTTAAATAAAATATATCTCATTTTTTTCATTGTTTAAAATTAAAATTTACTGTTTATCAAGCACTACGAGGTGTATTTTCAAGGCTAAAATCTTCGTAGTGAAATTTCTTGAACCATTCTTACTGGCTTCTTTTTCTAAAACTATTAGGTTCATACACGTGGTTAATTATTAGAGCTTTAACAACTGTAAAAATGAAGGCAAGGTTTTTAATTTTTTATATGAAAATACTTGTTTTTAAGTTTTAACTAATATCATGACATTTTAATAACATTTCTCATCCTTTTTGCAAGCCACTGAAAAATTCTTGAAGATTAACATCGGTCCCTTGATCGACAATAAAAAAAACAATGGCATCATTATGTCAATATTGTTATGAAGCTGATTATGTGAAATTATATCGTTAACTAGTACCTTCAGTCATTAATCTTGGACACTACCATATATCGCTTGTGATATTATCTGGTTTATTGTCTAAAATATAAGCAATTAGGCTATTTTAAGCTGAAATAAGCTATTACTATAAATACTCAAAATTTTCTGTATAAAAACAAATATCTTCTACTACAATAACTAATAATTTCTAATATTATCAAATAAATATTAATACGTTTTTTATTGTGCATGAAACTATTTTAACCTGTTGACTACCGGAGACCCGTATATGGGTTTACGGCTTATAACTTTTGAACGAAGAGGAATTTTTTAATGCGCTTTTTTTCTAAATATTACTATTAACTTTTTTAGTCCAGCTCTCTCGTTCTGTAGTCCAACTCTGTTCAATTTATTGCATCAGAACAAAACTGGAGCATGTGGAACAGTGAGAAAAAATCGTAAAGGATTGCCAAAATTCACTGGAAAATCACGAAAAGGAGATGTTCAATGGTTTTCGTCTTCAGCTCTTCTACCAATGAAATGGAAAGACAAACGAGATGTCTTCATGTTATCGACTGTAAATAGTACAAATTTCTTGAACAGTGGAAAAAAATATTCGCAAAAAATGGGAGCTGTTGATGAAACTGACATGCAGATATCATTCTCTGCTTCAATTAGGAAAACTTTGAAGTGATATAAAATACTTCAGAGAGAAATAGGGTTAGTAGACCTTCTAATGCTCCTACACATTTGAGATTAGTTGCTCGTCACTTTCCCGACAATGTTCCACAAGATCCAAAGAGTGTAGAACGAAGTAAAAGAAATTGTATTGTTTGTAGTGCGAAACAAATTCGACAACGAAGTTATTTCATGTGCTTTGACTGTAATGTGCCATAATAATAGTAATTCATAATTCATTGAAAACTCTTGTAGCTCAAAAAACTCATTTTTGTGACTATTGTGTAATAAATATTTCTAAGTCATTTTTAAAATTTTTTCATGCTGAATTACCTTTGTTACGTCTAAAACTTCAATAAAATTAACTTATCTCCAAACGAAAAGTCGGTAGTTAACGGGTTAATGTCAATAAAAAAATATATATTAATTTTATTTTTAATGAAAAACGATTAAAAATTAATAAAAATACAATTATCGTCCAATTTAATATATATTAATAAATAATAAATAAAAAAACTATTAATAAGGAATTATTTATGATTTACTGTTTCAGAGAAATACTCAATAATGATGGCGGTGAGATCGAAAAGTCGTCAAATGAATTAATCGGTACAATTTTATAATATTTATTTGTAAAATAATCTTTAATTTGTTGAATTGTAAAAAAAAATCGGTTGTTATATTTTAGTAAAATTAATCGTTTTATGAGTTTTTTAAATTATTTCTATCAGTTTGATTTTTTATTTCTTGATCTTTAGTCCGTCATTTTTCTTTACTTTTTTGATGCAGATACTGAAGAGTATTTGTATTTAATTGTCAAAGCAACGCCTTTATCTGATTCGTACAATGGCCCTTCCTTTACTAATTTGAAGATATATACGTCTCAACCCGCTGGCTCAAAAATATTTATCTTTGGAATTCCAAAAGACAAGTGAGTTTTTTTCAATAATATTTAAAAAATTTAAAGTAGAATTTTTTAATTATAAATTTTTGAAAAAATACTTTACGAAATTGTAATAATTTTTAATCATAATTATTGCAAATTAGTTACATTATGGTTCTGTTGTTTATGTTAATTAACATTGAAATAAAACATCACAAAATTATTAATCTGGTTGTTATAAACAATGAGACAATAAATTGAAAGAAGACATTTTATCAATTTTTGTGGTATTCTTTAGGGTATTTTATATGTTCTCTATATAAGTGACACTTCTGGTCCATTTATTCACCTAATTATTGCTTATATAGGTATATCATATTCAATACAGTTTCAAGCTACCTCTCTAAACATACAACAATAGCATGATATAAAGTTAAGAATTAAATTTTGATAAAATAAATTAGCTAGCTTATATCACTCAACACTTCTAGACTCTTGATCTTATATTTTTTTATAAGAAATAATCTTGATAAATGTTCTTTTTATTATAAAACACAAAGGTCAAATATGTACCTAGATGATAATTTCAATATTGCATCTTTTAATTTGCTAGCTAATTTATGGTTTAGTTTAAGTTTTTAATAATATCTGTTTTCATGATGTTTAATTCTTAGTTTTCAAAAAAAATTTATAAAATCAATTCATTATAATCTGTTACATGTGACATATTTCCCAACCATGCTTATTGGATCTAGATCAGTGATTCTTAACCAGTGAGTCTCGTATCCCGTCTCTCCTCCACGTTGTTGAAAATATTTAAAAAGCAGTTACTTAATTTTATTATTTAAAATCATACATGATTAATATTTTCGGAGAATTATCAGAATTTGATAAAATAAAATAATACGTTTACAAAGTAATATTTTGGTCTCATCTGTTTCCACTGTTATTAGGTCAATTAACCGACTCTTCCGCCAAGAATATCTTTTATGGATGTGTACGTTTTATCTATCATATCAAAAGCACATTTCAAGATATTTTATTGTTAAAAGTAAGGTTAGATGCATTAATTCGTTTACAATTTTAAAATTAAATTTTATTTTTGTAAGTAGCGTTTATACCACTTTCATTATTATCTTATTATTATTATCATTATTATTATATTTCATTATCACACTAAAATTTATTAATATAACAAAAATTCACATATTTAAACAAATTTTTATGTTAATTCAATTATCTCGCCATAATTAATCTATTAAATTCTTTTCGATTCAATTTTTAAAATCTAGCAAATTTTAAACTTTAAATTTATTAAATAATTTTCACATTGAAACTAAAAATTTATTTAAAACTGTGTCATAACTTCTATTAAAATATATAAATTGTTATGACTGTAAAATTATTTTTATTTATAAATAAGTATTTAATCTTTAATAGTTTTCTTATCATTTTTAATTTTAAGATATTTAATAGATACATTAAAAAACATATTTTTTTATTTTTAAATAAGTATTTAGTTTTTTATGATTTTCTTTTATTACGTCATTTTTAATTTTTAAAATATTTAATAAACACATTAAAAACATATTTTATTTTTAAATAAGTATTTGATTTTTTAATAGTTTCTTTATATCATTTTTAATTTTAAAATATTTAATAAGCATATTAAAATAAAAATATTTTAACTTTTAAATTAAAAAAAATAATAAATTATTTTGGCGAGATGCAAATTTAAATTAACCCCTCATAATTTTAAACAGAAAAAACCATTTATAATCCTTCATTTGTTATTTATCTTATGTATTTAAGTTGTTTCTTTCGAAGATGTTGAGCGAATTGGATTTTACTATATGCTGTATCACCACCTTGGATGAAAATCTACCCTCTCTCACATTCAATCAAAAGGCTGGAATCGAGTGATCATATACAAGTATTGGCACACGATGGCGGAATATCGAAACCTGAATGATCGCTGGAAATTTAATCATCTTCCTGTAAAAATCACTGGTCGAGCCCTCCCAACTCTGAAGCAAAAAGTGGATCACAGGGACGATAAAAATCAGCATGCTCTAGCCCAGGAGTTTAATTTCATCAAAACACTATCTCTCAAACAATAATAATAATCAATAATACCTCTATTAAATGCCGCAAAAAACATGTATGTCCAAATACAAGGATGACAAAGAAGAAGAAGTGAAAACCATAACTGAACAACAACATTACCGACACATCCTCTTGCCAAATAAAAAAGAAATTCATCGTCATGGATGATGAGTCGTGCATCACGATAAATGGCAATGGGACCCATGGCAGAAAAGTCTGACACTCCAACCACAATAAAGTTTTCACCTGAAAGAAAATTCCCGGTCGGATGGTGGACTCTGAATGCAATAGGCCTTGATACACAGTAGAGTAAGGAGTGCACGTTTCTTGAGAAGTGGTAGCGCCTTTCGGGAGGATTTGAGTGAAATTCTTCAAATACATCAGTGAGACGACTTCGAGGTATCTAAGCCATTCATTTGGCAATACGGGCTTGTCATTAACTCGGAGCATTATATTTCGGAGTGCATTGACAAACCTTTGATCCCCTTTATTAATAATAAAACCTATAAGGGGCAACTGCATCTTCTGGCCTGACATGTCACCCGCACGTTATTCGAAGAAGACTCAAGATGAATTGAAAAATTTAAAACTTCAAATTGTACCTAAAAAGTTTAACCCTCCCATTATAAGGACCCTCTATTTTTGGAATATTTTAATATGTTTTCATATATTATTGCTAGCATTTGTATTATAAATATATATTGTAAATGAATTATTGCATCTAACCTTATTTAACAATATTAAATAATTTTTCGTATTCAATGATTTGATATGTCGAAGTTCTATATAGAAGTTCTAAATAGAATTAAATTTATTAATCATGAACGATGACGAGCTACGAAAGTTTTATGGAGAATTGTCCTAGTGGTGCTTCAAGTTGTCATACAAATAAATGTATTAAAAATCCAATTATTTTTCTTAATAGTACGATTTCGTATTATTCGATGGGTTTTATTGAAACAGAAGTCGCAAACTTCTCTTATCTAAAGACCTAATTGTTTTGTTTTTATAAGATACTTTTTAAGTGATAATTTATAAGACCCCTTTGAATAAGTTATTTATTTTTTTAATATACCTAAAATAAATAAACCAAACCAACAAATCGATCATTATTTATATAAAATATAATGAGAATATAAGTAGTCAAAGTTAGAAAATTTGGTATAAATGTAAATTATATGATCTTTTAAAAAATAAAAAATAAGCAATTACATGTATTAATTTGAATTTAAAGACATCTAACAATAGTATATTTGTTTTCTTCAAGGAATATTGTTCTATTACAAGCAGGTAAAATGAAGAAGTGTAAATAGTAAATCAAGAATAAATATAATATTTTATCTTAGAGTCCGCCAATTTTTTTTTCAAAGGCTCCTATGACTCTTTGTAAACCACTTTGTCAACCCCTGCACTAAAGATGAGTAGCATCAGCATGCTGTTAAGTTTAAAGTTTTCGAAATAATTTATAAAAATAAAGTCTCTTGTTTACTTTTTATAAATTTTAAATAATAAAAAACACCGATCGATGTGATGCTTTGCGGCATTTTAGACGGTTTGTTACAGTAATACCATTATTTTAATAATATCACCGTTTCTTCATATTACTTTTAATCGAATCAGTTAGGAAGGATGTGTCATAAATCAAGATTCCTATTTGATTAGATCGAGAATTCTCAATTGATGAATTGAACTAGCGGAAATTGATATTTAAAATCGTCTTCTTTCAGATAAATTAGGGCAAAATCCGATAATGAATATTATATAATATTAATTATTCTACCTATTGAAAATAATAAAAAATAATGTCACTTTCTGCTGATATTTGACCATTAATTATTTTCTCTTTTCATTTCAAGAAACATTTCTTTGATTTTTGAAATTTAATATCATAATTTTAAGTAACATTTTTTTTCTAATTTGTGTAATCATTCTCCTTTGATCCGATGTAGAAAGTTTTGACCATGAATTTTGAATTTCGGAGTTTTCGTCTCCTGTGACTATTCTTTCAAGAAACAGGTCAGTGCTCTGTCTAGAAAGCAATTAAAAGCAAATTCCTAACTGCTGAACTTTATATTGTTTAATAAGCTGGTGTGGTACCTAGACACCAGCTATACTGACTTTGCACATTGCTTTAATATGGCGGAAAACTATCACCCGGTCTTTACCTGTTTTATCCGCTATCTCATCTAACGTCTGCTTCGGATCTTCTTAGACTACAATTCCAAAAGCTTCATCATCCACAGCTGATCTACGGCCTGGCCCGGGTTCATTCTCAAGCTGAAATTACCGCTTCTAAATTTGAAAACCATCTTTGGCATTTCTTCTCATCTAACGCTCCAAGATAAATCTTATTGATTCTTTTCTTGCTGCATTCAAAACATTTTTTCCTTTTTGATATTCATAAAGCATGCAATCTTGCATATGATCTTCCTCCACAATTTTCGCTGCTTTTTCCGTATCGCTTGAGATAATTTTATGGTTCTTGTAAAAAATTAAAAAAGAGATGCTAAACTAATTATTAACAGCATCACAATTTGAATGCAAACATTTATTGACAACACAAACAGTTTCTTCACAACAATTTTCATTGGTCATCTTTCTTTGATTGATATAGTTTTTTGTTAATATATTCAAATCTAAAAAAAACAATGAATGGGTAAGTTTAATAATAAATTTTAATTTCTCATAATTTTTATTGGATAAAAGTCATTACATAATTTTTAAAATATATTACATTTAATAAGTTAAAATCATTTACTGAAAATATTATTAAAATTCATAATTATCAAACTTTAATTAATTAGTACTTAAAATTAATATCATTAAATTAATTTCATTAGATTCAAATAATCAATCAATAATCATATCAATCCCATCTGAGTAGGAGAGTCACAAATCTAAACAGCATACAAACAACAAACATTCAACAAACATACAAACATACAAACTTACAACATTCCAAATTATCCCTCACACTAATAATAATGTGTAAAACAAAAAATATGCTTCTAAAACTAGGTGGTCAGTAAAAATCCGACGTCAAATATAAAATGACATAATATATTTAAGAATTTATATTTTGAAAATATAATTTTTAAAGCTTTTTTATATAATTATTGGACATGTTTCGATGTTTATATACATCATCATCAGCAATTTTCGGATATTTAGTATATGAATATTGAATTGTTTTAATAATACAATTTTAATAGATATATTAACTTTAAAAGAAATATTGAGAATTAAATGTTATTTATTAAAGTATTATTTGGTAATAATGGCAAAAATATTTTAATTAAAAATTTTAAGTATTGAAATAACCTAACTTTGCTCATTCTGAATGTTAATTGATGGGTTGTAGTGTCTTATTAGAAGAGATTCACAAAACTGTCGTTCGTAATGTGAATCAAATCCCTTTTGTAGAACAGAAAACTCATCTTTTGAAATGGATGAGGTTCTATCCTTACAACATAATCAATGATCAAGGACCTTACTCGTTCGACTCATTGGCGAGTGCTCACTAATTCGGGTTTTGAGATGACGATTTGTCTCTCCGTTGTACGATGTTTTAATAATTTGTATTATTAAAATAATTCCAATATTCATATAATAAATATCCAAAAATTGCTGATGATGATGTATGTAAACATCGAAACATGTCCAATAATTATATAAAAAAAGCTTCAATCAAATTATATTTTCAAAATATTAAACTTACGTTCACAAGTATATTTGCAACGTTTCGGACGAAAATCGTGTACATGAGTATTTGAATTGTATTTATAATCTTATAATAATTCTCTTAATAATTATAAGTAAATCAAATATAACCTAACATACATTTTGTTAGAATTTATATAAATAAATAAATAATTGTTATTTTATTGTATAAGTGATTTAATTAGTAACAGAGTGATTTATAATAAAGCAAAGGGATGTATTTGTAATATAAATATATCAATTATTAGAGTTCAAATCGGCTAAAATAACGGTAATGGTAATGTAGTATTTACTCGCAAATTTTGAATTATTTACTTTACGAATTAAAAAAATTATATAAAACTAGAGTAATAATTTAATGGGTCCCAGTGATTAGATGATTTAATGCTGGATTCTATAGATCATGTAAAATATTTTTCGATTTGGTGTCTCATTGAAAATTTTTGCTATAGTGAAAAAAATGTAAAATAAATATATTCCTAATTATCCAAGAATAAATCAGTTTTATATAAAATTACTAAAATACTTAGTCCTTTTCAAAAAAATATTTGAAACAAATTTATTTAAACAAATAAAAGAATTTAATCAACAATATAGCCGCCGTTGTTTTTAACTACTTGTGCCCAATATTCAGGTAACATCTTAATACCTCTGTGAGAAAAATATGCAGGTTGTGGTAGAACTTCCTATCCCTACTGGCGTATTTTATCCGGCGTGAATCTTGCGGTATACGATCGTGTGTTATCATGATGAAGAATGATGCCCTTCCGAATAATCAGCACGGGTTTCTTTTTTCTCAAAGCTTGGTCTAACCTTTCCAAAATTCCGTCAAACACACTACATCATTTTTTCGCATGTAAGTCAGGCTTTGGTGTGGGTTTCGCCGCTTCGCTTTTGTCCAACCATTGTGGCCGTCTCTTCCGATTAACATTAAGTACCTATTTTTCATCATCCGGTAACAATTTGTTCTAAAAACAACAATCGGTCTTGACGAGAGAGGCTCGAACTGCAGATTGTAACTCCTTATTTTCGGTTGTTTTCGGTTAACTCATGCGGAACCCACTTTCCAAACTTGTGAACCAAGGGACAGCAATTGTTTGTAAATATTTTTTTGCGAACAGTTTAAAGCTTTCGCAAGCTCTTGATGCTAATTTCAGGATGTTTAACCAGAAGAGCCTCAAGTGCTTTCTGATCAAAATCAGACACATGGCCTCGACCATTCTCGTCATTTAACGAAAAATTTCCATTGCGAAATTTCTTAAACCAACGTTGGCATTTTCTGACACAAACTGTATCGTGACCCAAAGCGCTGCATATATTTTTAGCAGCCTCATTTGTTTTTCTCTCCAACTGTAACTCGTAAAGCATGCAATGTCTTATATAATCTTCATCTACCATCCTTTACCACCTACTTCGAAAAGAATTCAACAGTTAAAACACAAAATATTTGCAAAAAACCTTGTCAATAAAGCTTTACACTTTTTGTATTTACCGCAGGTTTGTAGGTTATATTGATGCATTTAAACGAAGATCAAATAAACGACAGTAATTATTATTAGACCTATTATTTATTAAAAAGTTGAAAGAAGGTCTAATAAAATATTTATTCATTATTTTTTCTTTCAAAAATGTTTTGGTATCCAAACATTTTCCTCTAAAATGCGTCACAATGTTTAGTTAAAAGAATTTGAAATTAGTGTTTTAAATACGTCCTTAATTTGAGTTTCTGTACTAACAGGGTTTAGGAGGGGAGAATTTGGAAGGAAGAATAATTCATGATTCGGTTGTTACAGGAAAAAAGTGTTTTTAAAAAAAGAATTGTTAATATTGCTAAAACGTATTATTATCGTGGATAATTTAGAATCATTTCAACTCCCTTTTTTAGTCCAGATTATGTTTAGAGAATGTGAAAATGTGTGACATTTTTAATGAAGATCAATTAATAAAGAATGGCCTGAATGGTAGTCAAAAGGATCCATGTGTTGTCTTAACTATTTTTTTCTGCAAAATTATTGAAAAATATAAAAAATATTCTTTTGGAATTTTTCATTTATAAAAAGTATAATGTATTTATCTTTTTACTAGTCTTAAATAAATAAAGCTTCAATTCTTAATTATTATGAACCTACTAGATTACTTCCTATATATTGCTTCTAAAATATATAAATTTAATGATTATGATCATGAAGAGTATTAACTGTACAATAAATTAATAAAGTAAATAAATATTACTACATTATACTAACGAAAAATTGTAGCATAATTGTTAATTATCAATCAGATGTATAACTTGGTTTTTTTAGATTTTTTAGCAAAAAAATTATTAACTATAACTTTCAACCCTCTTTTTGTCAAATTTATGAATTCCATCGAAAAATAGTTTCTCTTAATGTGATTCATTTTTTGAACCATAAAATTAATTTCTTCATGGTACTGGTCTTAAACAAATAGTAATCTACGGGATATAATCTAGTGAACATGAAGCATGTGGTGGAACTTCCAATTGAAGTACTTGCAACGTATTTGTTCCTGGTTTTGCAACATGTGGCAGAATATTGTGCAGTAAAATTGCTTTGTTGTTTTTCGTTCAACAGATGGTTCAAATCTATCAACAATTGTTGGAAACGTTTAGCAGTTCCTAGAACACCAATCCTTTTTGATCCCACCAAATGTTCAACATAACCTTACGTTCATGAATGCATCGCTTAGCTGTTGATGTAGATGGTGGGTCTGGCTGAATACAAGATTTTTTACGTTTAGAGTTATTGTCGAAAATTCATTTTCTCAGTAGCGGTCACAAAATAAAGTAAAATGGCTATCTTCGGTGTCTTTTAATCAAAGAATTACAAATGATTAAACGATTTTACAATGAGAGCATCAGTCAGTTCATATAGTATCTATTTTCTTCTTTTCGAATCATTTTTATTGCATGTGAACGTTTGATTACGGCTGATTGAGCTCCATTTAAATGTTTAGAAAATTAGTTTTTTTAAATTCGTTTTCCTTCAATAATTATTCTAATTCTTCAACTTTGTTACAAACATCGAAATCACCACAAATGAATATTTTAAACCAGTTTCCAAAGTCTGTTGAGTTGGGGCATGTTTACCATTAGTTTAGTGAAGAACACGAAAACTTTCAGCAGTTTTGTTTATTATAATTAAAGTAAAAAATATATGCTTCCCGCAAATTCTGCTTAATTAGTACGAAATTTGACATGTCAAAACGGGATTTTAAATATGTTTACGTTTAATTATGATTAATTAATCTTATTATCTCTTGATCATCAACGCAGGCTTCCATCCCATCCAAAGGTAGTTCAATGCTAAAAATAATGATTGTATTAGGTTGTTTAAAAAATAATGTCGTTTTTTGAATGGTCCTGATTTTTGATCATGTTTTGAAATAAATCTTTATCATTTATATATTTTTTATACATAATTTTAAAGTTTATGAAAAACTCTATATTTCTATGATACTTTTTAAATATTAAATTTAAAATAACGTGTTTATTTAAATAATTGTCAATAATCAAAAAAGCACAATTACGAGCAATTTTTTATATGAATTCAAACTTGGCCACAAAGCATCGGAGGCCGCCCGTAATATCCACGGTGCATTGGTCGATGGAACCACAAATGAACGTATGTTATAACGTCGGTTCAAAAAATTTCAAGAAGGAGATGAGACCCTCAAAGATGATGATGGTCGTGGACGGAAACTTGCTATTGAAAATGAAAATTTGAAGGCTCTAGTAGAAGCAGATCCACGCACAACAGTTCGATAGCTTGCGGAGGAACTAGGTGTCACGATAGGAACAATTTCAAACCATCTGCATGACATTAGGAAGTCGAAAAAACTGGATAAATGGATTCCATACGAATTAAATAACAATAAAAAAATGCGTCGTTTTGAGGCATCGTCTTCACTTCTGCTGAACAAGAATGATCCGTTTTTGGACCGAATTGTAACGTGTGATGAAAAGTGAATTCTCTACGACAATCGGAGATGTTCTTCTCAATGATTGGACCACGATCAAGCTCCGCAACCCTTTCCGAGGCCAAAATTGTACCAAAAAATATGATGGTGACTATTTTATGGTCTGCAGCCGGTGTTATTCATCATAGCTTCCTAAATCCAAGAGAAACAATTACGGCAGAGAGATACTGCCAGGAAATTGTCAAAATGAACCATAAACTCCAACAACAAGAACCAGCATTAGTCAGTAAGAAGGGACCTATTCTTCTCCACGACTACGTTCGGCCAAACATCGCACGTCTGACAATGCAACTGTTGAATGAACTTGGCTACGAAACTTTGCGTCATCCACCATACTCACCTGATCTCTCGACTACTGATTATCACTTTTTCAAACATCTTGACATTTTCCTCCAGGAGAAATACTTCAAAAATCAAGGGGATGCTAAAACTACCTTCAACGATTTCATCGCCTCCAGAAAGTCAGAATTGTATGCAACCGGAATAAATAAACTTGGGCAACGTTGGCAAAAGTGTATTGATGCTAACTATTTTTATTTCGATTAATAAAGTTGATTTTACGCTGAGATATTTGTCTTTAAAGATTAAGTTAAAAAAACGAAATTATCTTTTAAACAACCTAATATGTATTTTTTTTTTAAATAATAAATATTTTTTAAAAAAAATATTTTTGTTTTTAAAAATAAGTTGCCATCATTTTTTAATTTTTTGAAAAACCATGTTTTTATTTATTTTTTTAATAAATAAAGATTGATCGAAAGTCTTATTTGAAAAAAAATAATAAATTATGGTTTACTTTTCATTTATAACGTTTAACATTATTTTATTATGTTATATTTTGTGGAAAAAAAATTTCGAAATATTTTGAAAATTAGTTCTAGAACTGGTGGAAAAAGTCACTTCATTTCTACACCAAGAAAACATATCTAAAACATTTTTCCGTAGAAGTGTTGTAAAATGTTTTTGATATATATGATAGGGTTAATTGTGGGTCGTTACAGTATAAAAACAGACATGGTGAACATGGGTTTGTTAAACAAATTAATTGACGTTTAATGATGAACTTTAATCATTTATGATAAATTTTAGTATATTAAAGCTGAAATTAACCTAAACATTTACTTTTCTAATTATAAAAATTTATATTAAGTTATTATCAATGATGACGGTAAATTTTAGAATTGAAGAAGCATATTCATTTTTGATTATATCTGGAATTGGTGGAGGATATGATAAACAATCAAGGGAAATCGATGATGTTGATCACCTAGAAAGCAAGTCTGAAGATGAATCCAAAACAAATGATTTAGAAACGGTTAGAAGTTTTGAAACGTCTTTCATTTGCAAATATAACCATTTCAAACACGAAGACATTGATAATTCTTTAGATTGCGATAAATCTTGGGAGGTTAGACTTGTCATTGTAAGACTTATAATTTTAAGATTTAAGAAATAAGATTTGATTTTTCGACTTTAGTCTATGAGATTTTACTATGACGAACATTGTCCCGTTTCATGATTTCTGTAAAATGAAATGACAATGATATTTGATCAGATCATTTCAGTCAGAAGAACAAATAAAACCAGTCTTTCGATATTTTGAGTACTAAAAAATCATACAAAGATTTTTATTTATTGAATAAAAACCTGTTGACCAAATATTCATTGGATCAAAATGAAATTTAATTGTTCAACAAATATGATTCAATTTTGTAAATAACCAAATTTACACTGTTTATTTGGTTTATTGAAGTCATAGACATTAATTAATCGATTATTTAAATATTATTTACATAATTATTCGGATCGTTTCTAAAATTTATTTAAAAAATACAGTGTAATTGAGATTTTTTTAAAAAATAACACTGATCTGATTTCATGATGTAATACTCATAATAATATTTTACTTTATTATATTTTATGATGAGATCGGTACTTGAGATTATATATGATTAAATACTTTTATTTATTGTTTTTTGAAAAAAATATCTTCAAATATTCGAAAATATTTGAATTATAAATTATTTTTATTAGGTAAATGTAGCTGTCCTGAATTAATAATAAAATAGAAAAATTGAAAAAATTACTCTGATTTATTTATTATTTGATAAAATATAAACTTTAATATGGTCGAAAAATAATGGCGGTTTTGGGACACAAACTTCAAAGACGTGCAAATTCACAGAAACAAAAGTTTATTAATCAAAGTATGAACCATTGGCATCAATACATTTTTGCCAACGAGAAACAAGTTGTTTTATTCCATCAGCATAAAATGCATCGGTTCTCGAAGCGACGAATTCTTGGAAGGCATTTTGAGCATCATTTTGGTTTTTGAAAATTTTTTCACGTAGGAAGTTGTACAAATGCCTGTAAAAGTAAAAGTCCGTTGGCGAGAGGTCTGGTGAATATGGTGGATGAAGAAGGGTTTCATAACCCAAATCATTAAGCTTTTGAAGAGTCACTTTTGAAATAGGAGGTCTAGCGTTATCATGAAGAAGGATGGGACTTTTTCGATTGACCAATCCCGGACAAAGGGTTTTCAATTTTTATGCATTTCATCAATTTCATGACAGTACCTCTCCACTGTGATTG
>MQRK01236821.1:0-12886 GCA_001938485.1 Girardia tigrina | reverse complement strand
ATCAGTTTCTTTTTGGGATTCCGACAAATACTTTTTTACAAAACGTTCACCATACACATCATTTAAAAACGATACACCTACTATTTGATTTCACCTACTATTTTAATAGTAGGTGGAAAATTTTTTGAAAACTTCATTACACCTACTATTTCATGTCCACCTACTATTTCATGTCCACCTACTATTTGATGTTATCCGTTATTATAAAAATTTAAACTAATTTTATATTTTACGATAATTTTATTAAGACCTCCAATTTGACTTTAATATTTTTATTCACGTAACAAGTTTGATTGTCCTCAAAATGATCTTTGTCAAAGCTTTGGTACGAGTGCATTCTAACTAAATTGATTAATGACTTTAATCTTATTATCTTAGCAAATGGAGAATTACATAAATTGTTAAATTATCGGGTTGTTCGGAAAGTCATTTCGTTTTTTTTGTATTAAAGTAAAAGACAAATTTTTATGACGAATAAATATTTTATTGAAATACATATTTACCATTGTGGTCCAGTACCTTTTTGCATCTTCCTGGCAGTGACATGAGTCCACGTTCATCAAATATTTGTTCTTTGCTGCTAAAAAACTTTTCCAGGTGATTTTTGACATCTTCATTTGATCCAAAAGTGCTACCATCTAAATAATTTTGTAGAGACCGGAACAAATGGTAATGAGAAGGTGCGAGGTCTGGAGAATATGGTGGGTGAGGCATGATGTTCCATCCAAGCTGTAAAAGCTTTTGGCAAGTTACCAAACTTGTATGAGGTCCGGCATTATCTTGGTGAAACACTACACCTTTTCTATTGATCAATTCTGGCCTTTTGTGTTTAAGGGATTCATTTAATTTGTCCAGCTGATGACAATATACGTCCAAACTGATCGTAGTTTTGTCCAGCAGAAGATCATAAAATACGATTCCTTTGAAGTCCCACCAAACAGATAGCATCACCTTTTTTGATGAATGTCAGCTTTCGAAGTGCTTTGAGCAGGTTGATCTTTTTTACTCCAAGATCTCTTGTGTTTTACATTATTGTCGACTACCCATTTCTCATCTCCAGTGATGATGCACTTCAAAAATGGATCATTTTCTTGACGTTTGAGAAGCATATCGCGGGTGTCTAAACGACAGCATCTTTCGGTAAGATTATGAGGAATCCATGTGTCGAGTTTTGATGTAAAACCTAGGCGCTTCAAATTATCATGGGCGGTCGAATTAGATAAATGTAATGTCTGTGCAATTTCGAGAGTTTTTATTCGCCGGTTTGAATCAATTAATGTCTTCATTATGTCTTCGTCGGCCTCAACGAGCCTTCCGGAACGTGAAGAATGTTCAACATCAAAATTGCTGGATCTAAATTTTTTAAACCAGTTTTGGCAGATGCGTTCTGTCAACACATCTTCTCCATACACTTCGCATAATTTTCTTCTGGCTTGTACAGCATATTTACCTTTTCGGAAGTAAAAAAGTAATACATGCCGTAAATGCTGATTCTTGCTTTCCATCTTTGATAGGGCAAAAATCAAATATAAATGTTTTTAATTATTCCAAAATTTTCCAAATCTAACCTTGATTACCAACTGCTCAAACAAATAATATAGTCAATGATTATTTATGATTATTAATATAAAAAATACATTTAAAACAAGTATTAAAAAAACGAAACGACTTTCCGAACAACCCAATATTTATTAAAATTTATTGGTTAAAATTAAAATGATTATTAATTAGTTAAAAAAAATTTAATTTTATTTATTTATTAAAAATTGTAATTAAAATTAATAAACTTATTTAAATTTTACAATTACAGTAGATTCTTTTTTATGCGGTAGATACGTTCCGCAAGAACCGTATAAAAAGGGTACTAATTTTATAGTAAGACCATATATACGTTCCAAAATTTCTAAGGACCGCTTAAATAATGCAATAAAATCACATAAAATGGGTACTAATTTCAATTGAAAAAAAGATTTAATCTCTGCAGTTGATATTTCTTCTGGTAGGCTTTTCTCAAATCGTTTTCCAACAAGCATTTAAAGTTTGTCGTTTTATAGCTTTAACAGCCCAATCAGGATGATTTATGCAATCCAAAATCGAAAGTTTTTTCCAGGCATCCATAACTGTCATCTCTTCATTCTCTATCTTGTCTAAAATGTGCTGAAATGTCCACTTTACATAACGTTTTTTAAAATTGCAGATGATGCCCTGATCCAATGGTTGAAAATGCTGGTTGTATTTGGTGGAAGAAAGACTATGGTGACATTAAGATGTTCAATATGCGGATGACCTGGAGTGTTATCGATAAGAAAAATCATTTTGAACTCGAGACTTTTATCTAGCAAATATTTCTTAACTTCTGGAATAAAATATGGATTAAACTTCTCTGTGAGAATTGCGGTAGTTAACCACATTTTCTTGTTAGCCATCCAATAAGCTTTTTATTACATAATATTCTTTTAAAAACCGTATTATTTCAAATCCGCATAAAAACAGAATCTACTGTATTTTAAATTAGAAATAGATTTAAACATTACATATTTTCAGATTATAAGAATTAAAACATTAATCATCCATCTGGGTAGGAGAGACACAATTCCAAATCAACATACACATTCAAACAAAAACATCAAACATTCAAAATATTCCTCACAAATCTAAATACAATTCTAAAATAATTCGAAAAAATCAAATAGAAAAGTTAAATAATAAAATTGTATTTGCATTTAACAATCAGACATCTGCTTTTCAATTCAAAAGAATTCTGACACCTACTACTTAAAATCTTGTAAAATTTTTCATTCTTCTATTCATTGAATTGTATAAATCCTTGCTAAACTTTTACTCTTCAAATCAATTTTATTTTCAGGATGTTTTTTTCGTAATTCCTTTTTCATAATTGTCCGCACATTCTCTATCAGCCTTAAATCTGGGCTTCTTAAAAGCCATTTCCAGAAGGAAATATTATTTATCATCATCCAAGTTTTTCTAAACTTAGATGATTGACAGTATGCTCCATTTTGTTGAAAAATGATATCTAAATTGCCAAAAAATTATGAAATAGATGGGATGAGATTTTCCGTTAATATCTTTGTAGAGTTCATTGTGCCCTCCAAAAATTGAAGACTATCAAGTCATTTGCTTGTCATACAACCACAAATCATTACACTCTTTCTAAATTTCAGAGTTCAGTTTAAACAGTCCGATAATAATGGACTCGGTACTAAGTCTTAAGACCATTTTGACCTGTAGACAATGCAATCATTTAGACTCTATTTAACTATGAATGTGAGTCCAAATCAAGTCACTTTTTCTTTTGAATGCGTCAGAAACGGCTTGTTTTTATTTCATTAAGAAAATTTCACATTGTAGAATAAATAGTTTAATTCATGTATTCTCACATTGACAAGTGAACGGAAAAGAACAAAAGCCTGTTTGCATACTCCATTTCTCGTTGATTACTTGATTACACAACAATATTGAGGAATTAACCTCTTCAAACACCTGGTATCAGTAGCGTAAGTCAACTTTAGTCGTCTCAATGTCTTTGGCGATGAGTACTTCTGATCATATTTAACTTTTTTAATTTTATCCAACTCCGTCGGTTTACTAAAATTTGTTACATTTCCCTTACCGATTTTTTTTAACATACATGGTAAATATTTTCTCACGCATTTCAGTATCAATCTTTTTCTCAGGAACCGTTTTAAAAAAAACGAAAATCTAATCGACTAAAATATTTTAACAATAAGAACTAGATGTATTTTTACTAATAATTTATATTGAATTTAAAATAATTCATTGTATAAATTTATATTTTAATTTTTATTAAGTATCCGAATTCTTTTGAATTGAAAAGTAAATTTTTAAATGCGAATACAATTTTCATTATTTAACTTTTTTATTTGATATCTTCAAATTATTTTAGAATTGTATTTAGATTATCGTAAAATATCAAATTAATTCATCTATAATACAAGTACATATTATTTATAATTTAAAATTTTTAATAACAATTATTTTACGTGTACGTGCATATTATACATATGAATTTTGGTAGTATAGGTAGGGGAAGATCGATTCGATCACATTCAAAGCGCAAAGTTTCCTCACAAATAAATCAAAAACTGACTGTGAATTGGACGTTAATCGTGCATGTATATTTAGTTATAAGGACTCTGTCAAATTTGTGCATTGAAAGACAAGTCGTCATCTCAAAACGCGGATTATAAAATGCAGACAGAATTTTATTCAATAAAATTTAATCATAATGAACTGTTTTAGTTATTCCAATTCGTTTTCGTTCTTGAACAAGTGTATGTCTCTATTGGATAAAGTGTTGTTACACTAAGATAAGTTCCTGGATCACCGCCGATTGAAATATTACGGTGTTGCAAAAATATCTTATTCATATGTTATAAACATAAGAATGACAACAATTGAACATTATTTTTTCAAATAGAAGTCATCGTTTTCGATTGTTTGGATCATTCTTCTTGTCAACTGATCGATAACTTGTAGGTACCATTCTTTTGATTACGGGGTGAAATATTCGTTACATCTCTTTCCAACTTCCCCGACATCTGGAACTTGAATCATCATAGAAAGTGAGCTATCTACCTGAAAAATAATCGTCAAATGGAGCAAGATCAGAGAGGATTTCAAAGTTGTCCCGAAGTTGTGCAATAATGCGTTGTCATACGATTGATAACAATAGAATATCATGTAGAATACCACAAAACTTCATAAACATACCGCAGCTGTCGGTCATTCTATATAGAAGAGCTTGTAGAACGAGTTGTAGGTAGTACGCACTTAAAATTCTACCAGGCACATTTTCAAATCGCTTTGTTTCTGTTGTTTCCAGAACCGTTCATTCTGAGGATGAATGCAGTTTTGTTGCAGATGTCTGTAGGAAGTTTATCCTATTTTTGGACCAATTCATGTACGATTTCTTTATAGTGTTTGTTATGTAGACGAGTTCTGTTGACAATCTGGAAGTACATGTTGTAGAAGCATCTCATTGTTCGAAGAAGGGTTTGAGTTCACGACTTGTTTTAAAACATTCTACTCCTTTAGTCTTACTAGTGACTCCTTCACTTTCCGTTGCACAAATTCACTCATCTCTGGCTCTTGTTTTGATAGTGACGCAGAAGTTCTAGAATTGCAATATTTTCATCACACTAAATTAGCGACGTGATCGATAAATTGAAACTAAATTTTTAAATTTTATGCCAAAGCGCAGAATTTTAAAACATATTTCTTTTATTTAAATACATTTTGCTATTTGCAACGCCCTTAATTACACATAATATCGATACGTCCTCTGCTTTTCAATTCATACTTCTAAGAAGCATGATGTCCCCAAACTTATACAACAGGAAATTTTTGCATATTTGAAGTCTTAACGATAATACAAAACTTTTGATGCATAATTTGTGGGATCTGATATTATTCGGTCGTCACGTATGAAATTTGAAGAACTAAAGCCACTGTTTATTGATAATTTACCAATACAAATATTTATGTCATTCATCAAAGTATGCACCCATATTATCGACACACTTCTACTATTTGGGCGGTGGCTTGTTGAGGCCATTTGAATAAAAATTTGGTGCACGAGAAT
The DNA here is from genome assembly GCA_001938485.1 of Girardia tigrina. Classification (NCBI taxonomy): domain Eukaryota; kingdom Metazoa; phylum Platyhelminthes; order Tricladida; family Dugesiidae; genus Girardia; species Girardia tigrina. Next base: position 7,263 of record MQRK01236821.1, on the reverse strand, counting down.
CTTTAAATTCCTGGAAGGCCATTTTTACGGAATCTTCGGAATAGAAATTTTTTCCTACCAAAAGTTGTTCAAATTGAGGAATAAATGATAGTCAGTTGGCTAATTCTGGTGAATATAGAGGAGAATGCAGAAGTTCCAACTTGAGTTCCTGTAGTTTTGTCACGATTTTAAGTGCAACATGTGGTTTTGCATTGTCGTGGAGCAAGTTGAGAGTCGACCTGTTTACCAAACGTGGCTGTTATTCTTTGATTTTCCGCATCGTATCTTCCATTTGTTTGCAGTAGACATCTGCTTTGATCGGTGACCAGGTTTCATTAAGTCATAATGTATTACACCTACGGTAGACCAAACACTCACCATCAGCTTATTTTAATAAATTTTTGTGCTTTGGGCTATGTGTTGTTGCTTCATTCGTGTCCATCAAGTTTGCTGAATGTTTGTGATTATTATATTGAATTCACTTTTAATCACAAGTGACGATTCAATTCACAAAGTGATCGCATTTATAACGAGAAAGCATCATCAAGGAACCATCCAAACGCTTATGTTTCTGATTTTCATACAAGTCATGCGGAATCCAGTTATCCAACTTTTTCACTATACCAATTTGAGCTAAGTGATTCAATATTGTTTGCTTTGTAATATCAAACTTTAGCGATAAATTTAAGCTATTTTTAATGGATCCGACTCCGCAGTTACCTTCGGTTCGTCATTGGCTACCTGCGTTCCTAGGCTACCTTAAAACTCATTACTCAAGTTAAAATAACCTTCCACAAATTTCCTCGACCAATTTAAGATTGTCTTACTGTGTATGAGCATTGTATTTGAATACACTATTGATGTTTCGCATGGTTTCTAATGCTGAGGTTCCTCGTAGGAAATTTTCACCTTTTCCATTTTTTAAAATACTGATTAATAAAACAAGTTATCAAAAATTTTAATTAATTTTTATTGATGTGTCCAAATACCAAGATATGATGCATTCCAAGACGAAAAAAACTGAGCAACAAAATGTTAATGTCAAATGATAACTATTAGAATTTATTGTAACTATGCCTATCAATTTCATACTTGACAACCTCATATAGCACCATATATCTATGACGTAAGTTATTTAGTCATTTTTAAATTTTTATTGCTCGATCTCACAGTAAACAGTTTTAGTTTCAAATTTTTATCCAAAACAATTCGTATTTCATTATTAGGAATTATATTTTCTTTTAGTTTAATTTGAGATGGTTTTAAATCATATAAATAATTTTCAAAATTATTTTTAATCGAATTTAATTCAAATGGTTCATTTAATTCTTGTGATCCGAAAAGAAATTCATCGAAGCAGGTGATCGTTGAAATTTATAATTATCCATCAAAATACCCAAAACTCATTGAAAATTATTTATTTTCAATTTTCGTATTTACAATTGATGCAGTTAAACAAACTGCAATTTTATCTAATTTTTTAATAATATTTGTAAAGTAAAAGAAATTCATTTAATATACAAATATTAAAGACTAACAGGAAAATTTTAAGAATAAAATCTAACACAAATGTTTTAGAACAAGTTAATATTCAATTATTTATTTTTAAGTCATCTTAAGAAATCAATATATAGACAAATGTTAATAATTAATTGATTCATTAATTTTAATCTTCCATAAGTCACGCCTAAGATATACACCATCAACATGTACTAGCAATAGCTGTCGATTATCCAATTCGTTCTTTCTCTATTCTTTTTTACAAGCTTTTATTACGTTTCATTTGTTTGTCTGTCTTGATCCATCAAATCTTGCGATCGAAAATTCACCCACTTCCCGTTCACCTAACGACATGAAACTTTCAGGGCTGATGTATTCTAGGTGAAAATACACTTTTTCACTGTCACTGCTCATCTACCGCCTTTAGTTTGGCCGTAAAAAAGTAATTAAAGTGTCGTTCTCATGTTTTCCTCGGTAGTAGGTTTTAAAATTTGCTACATCTAAATGCAAATAGAAAGTGGGTTTTCGCCTAGTAGGCTTTGATAATTCAGTCAAAAAAATGTGGGAAGTGGGTGAAATAGATGCAGAACCGCAAACATATGACAAATTATAAAAGCTTGTACACCAAAATTTTTTTTGGTATGATTATACTTATTTCTAATTTGTTACTACATTTTGCTTATCGTGATTTCTTTATAAACGTCTTTTGTGGCTTCCAAGTGTTTATATTAATTTCTCTTTGTAATCTTCTTTTTTTTCTAAGTTTTTTCACGTGTCCTTCTTTAAAGTGGTGCAAGAATCTATCGTTTGAGTTTTCTTCAAGCAACTGGTCGTTCCAGCTGTAAATATTTGGACGATTTTAGATGAATATTGGATAATTTCACTATTTATGTCATACTTTTAACAATCCGAAAGACAAGTTGATCTGATAATAAAGTAAATATTGTCTTATTTGTGTCTGTTGCGCCATTGTCCCATTTGGATAATCACGTATTGCAATACTATGTCTATTGACCATCATCCGTGTAGGTCAGGGTCGAGCCCATCCGCAATCACCACCCTGAGAAGATCGTCCTCAGCGACCTGCCACCGAGTCTCCAGATAGACAACTTTGAGAAGTACGTGGTGCAGAAGAAGCCCAACACTCCACGACAGCGAAAGCAGAAGAGGAAGTCGAGGAAAGTCAATGGAAATTCAAATGGAAAGGGATAAGTGTGACAGTTATTATTTCCAATGGGGCGTGAATGCACTTGTCCCTGTCTCTGCGTATTGGTGTGGGTGTGTGTGGATGTGTGTATTGTTGTACATCGATTCTATTGATTTTACCGGTCATTGTTCTTACTTGTCTTCAAAGTGTAGTTATATTTTAATGTATTAGCCGCTAGTATTATTATTTTATGTGAGATCTGTGCTCGTTTATTTATTTTAGATGTTTTAGCAATTTTAAATTTCTTATGGTTACTCTTACTACGCTTGTATCAATGTCTGGAAATATAAGTTCTGATTGTTCTCTCTCCAACTAATCTTGCCGGATATCTTTACTGATTTGTTTCGACAAATTGCTTATGGTGCGTTGGGGGCTCAGGTCGGATCAATGATCTGTAACGGTGAAGGACGGCATCGATCTGGCGGCGACGATGCAGAGACGTGTACAATGATATTCATGCATGACTACACCAAGAGTTAATTAAAAAATATGGAACTGACAGTTGGATTTTAGAGCAAGCTGGGTCCTGCATTGGGTCTATGGTTGTGCTCGGTTTGGCAAAATATGGTCAACTGAGGTTCCTTAGCCAGCTTGAAACTACTTTGCAGATTAATAAGGGTGTGAGATGTTCCCAGGCGATTTTATTCATCAAAGGTATAGACCGTTTCAATCCAGAGTTCCTAACTCAGTTGTGTTACATGTTGGAAATTTTATACGTCTGAATCACTTAAGTTCAATTCTTAAAAATTCTGGACTATATGGTCCTGAGACCGCTATCACCTTTATATTGCAATCAGGTGGAATGAGCACAAACAATATAACTCGATATGTTTGATTTACCACTGCGCGAGTTTCAAAATATGCGACAAAATCGGAAATGATAAAACTCATCTTATAAATTATAATCGCCGAATTTCGTAGGGGGTCGGCGAGCTCGTACATTTAATCCCATTTGCTCACACTGCAGATAATCATTTGAATATAATATTCTTCGTTCAATCCGCCGTCTTAGATCAGCAGCAAGTCAGTATCTTTTATTGTAACGGACCATTGGGCTTGACTAATTATCCCCTCGGTAATTTAGATCCAAATTTTATCACATCTGATTTAGTTTCACCAACACTATCACTTGCTTTCGACTTAGCTGTTAATTGATCTTCTGCAACTTGATCAGTTGAATTAACTACCAACTTCCTCCCACGATGTCATCTTATTTTTCGCTGGAGTGTTGCTAATTCAATACACTGTTCTTGGATTCCATTAGCGCTATCGTGACCAACGACTTGACTTGACTACCCCATTACTTTCGGCATATTTTAGCTCTATAAATAAAATTTATATTTATAGTTTTCATTTCTAATTTAAAGGTTCTTTATTTAAGCATTTTTTTAAGTTCTTCGTTATTTTGGTGGTACCCTCATCCATAATTTTTCTCCATAATGCAAATCTTGGTGGTGCACAATCAGCGATTTGGAGTCTTCAAATTTTGTAACCTCGATGATTATTCTTCTCTATATTTCATTATCTTCCACTTTATTCTTCTCCAATCTATAAATTAACAATAATTACAGTTGAGAATAGGTTGTTGTATATCTTTTTCTTTAGTCTTATCTTTTCGATGTCTTAAATCTGCATTAACAGTACAAGTGGACTCAAAATTTATTAATTTAACTGCCGCTTCTAGCTCTGTCAGGTTAATATTCCGTCAGTCATTGGCTTTTCAGAGTCATGAAGCGCCCTCAATTCTCTGTACGAAAACCTCAAAATAAAACTTTCAATTTTACTGTGCTCGTATTTCACCAAACAACGGCTTCGGGTTTCTTCTGCTCTGATGATGTAACGAGTTTGAAGAAAAAAACAAAATTTATTGATCACCGAAACAAAATTAACCAAAGTCTCCATCACTTTCAGTTCTGTTAAAGAAATTTTGCTAATTCTTCAAAACTGACAAAATTCCATTTGCACAATCTTTCACCTTTACCTTCTCTCATATTACTGACTGCTTGCTTCAAATTATCGTTTAGGCTACAAATTCATAACTCTTCACAAATCGCGAACAGGGTTGACACCGATGATTTGACCACATAAAGAATAAAAAGCTCATCTTGTTTCGATATCGTCATTATTTTAATTTAACTTATTTGCATGTCATTAATAAAAGACATTGTGATTGTCTTGATACACTTCCAAACCTATGACTCTCAATGAATTTGTTTTTTTATTTTTTTCAGATCTTCTGAAGCTAATACAGATTTTAATAGATGCTTCTTTATGCCCTCTCCCGGCACCTTGCTTTTGTCCACGAATATTTCATTAATACACATTTCAGTGGCTTTAATGATATCAGAAAGCATTGACATAACTGTCTCCATTATTTTTATCTTAACTTTTTGTCCCAAGTTTAAGCCGAAACAAATTCTGGTTAACGCTTATCTCTTACTTTACACTACACTATTTGATACGTTAACATTTTGCATATGCATCTTTTAGATCCAAAATCGCACAATTGTTTGACTTTTCTTTTCATTTCGAAGCTAATTTGGAGGCCGCGCTTCTTCCACTTTAAACATAGAAATACTTACTGATATTTTAAAATCAAAAGCAGGGCGGACTTATCCTTGATTTGGTTGAACTAGAGGATAAAATTGGAATTGTGAACTTAGGAGGCCTTAGGGTATATTCATCGTACAAAATTAACAAATCCGTTTTCAATCCACTTCCCTATCAATTATTCAAATGACGCGATAGAATCATAATAGTTACATTTGCGATCAAATTTTGAATCTCCTCCATTTGACCCTTTCCATTAAAATTTCTAGAACTTGTCAAATGAAACATCAGTGTTCTTTTTTATTATTTTAATACAGTATTTTTAACCGTATTTGTATCAGAAGCATAAAACAAAGCCCAATTGACTCTCTCATAGTGTAAAACGCCTTCCTGACAATCTTCACATTCCCAGATTTATAACGATAATAGCATTGTGAATAGGCAAAATTTTTTGACAATCAGACCTTTCGTATACATTTGTAAGTAAATCATAAATCATAATCTCTAGTGCTGTTTTTTGGACTCAAATTCTTCTGCTATTCTGTGGTTATCGTTCTGTCGAATTTCAATGAACTCTATTTATAATCACATATTTTTATTTGTAAATAACGTATTTACCATTCTGCTATTAACTTTACTCATTTATTGTTTTGAGTGTGATTTTGCTACAACTTTCGCAAACGATTTTTTATCCACTTTCCGTGGTACGATTGAGCGAAACTTTTGCACAAAGACTTAATTTCGATGAAAAACCCATAAAATAATACATTTTTATCCAAATGTTTATATTAATTACCGTATTTTCCGACTTGTAAGATGCACTTAACGTAAACAAACGGAAAAAATTTGAAACATAAGTTGCATTTTATCGCTTATATTAAAATGGTCATGATTAAAAAAACACACCAAACTGATATTAATGACTTTTTTATTCTAATTAAATAAAATTGATGAATTAGAACTAGTTCATTTATTACCGTTTTTATGGTCACCATCCATGAAACCGTCAAAACCTTCATCTTCTGAGTCACTCTTAAAAAATTAAGGTACAGCAGCTGTAATATATCAGTTTACTTCTTTGTCTTCTTCATTCTTCTTTTTCCCTTGTACATAGTTGATAATTTCTTTTTCTCAATTCTCATATTGTTGTTTTAATGCTAACATTAACCCATAGTTTACTGATCCACTTAGTCTCTTATGTATAAGTTGTACGCCAAAAACATTCACTATCAGGGAATCTGTCTTGTAATATGTCATTCATTCTTCCCACTAACGACTGAGATTCGCCTTTAAGCTACGGTTCACCTATATGTCTAAAAGTTGCAATATCTTAATTACGCCGCCATGTATTATTCAAGGACAGTATATTTTAATTATACTTTTCTTAATCTTGTATGTGATGTGAGTTGTGATGCTGTAATAAACGAGTATAGCCTTTTTAGTTTTAAAATACACATCAGGACGTCTAAGAATTAGTGTTACGACCAGAAATCCATCATTGTCCCATCCTTGCAAAGTTTCTAATTCATCTGTATAAAAAGTTGGTTAAAATTTCATCTCGCCAAATAACGCATTAAGAAAAATCAAATTTATTATTATTATATTAAAAATTAAAATACCAACTAAATTCATAAATCCAATAAATATAAATATTTTTTTAAAAAAATGGCAATTTAAAATTACAAAAATTAAAATTCAATATTTTAAAAGTGTATATAAAAATTTTAAAAAGTTCATTTAAAACCACACAGAAATGGAAATATGTTACTTTAAAATTTTTATAAACAAAAAAATAAAAAAATATTTTAAAAGCATTAACAATGAATAATAGAAAAATCCAAAAAAGTTAAGAATGTTTAATAAAAGAAAAACAAATTTGAAATGTTTAATATAAAATAATAACTTATTTTTTGTTATATTATGACAATAATATTAATGATACGGTAATCAAAAATCAATAAATGCAATTGACGATTAATATATATTTGAAAAACTACATTACATCGAATATTAAAACAAATATTCAA
>MQRK01236816.1:29845-43734 GCA_001938485.1 Girardia tigrina | reverse complement strand
TTAAAAATTATTGGGAGAGAGTGACATGTGAAGCGTTATTTATAAGATCTTTGGATCCTAAAATTAACGTTCAAACTGCACTCTCTACAACTTTGTTGAGAGTTTTTAAATGATGTACTCATTATGTATTGATTACATAATCATTACCTGCACTATATAAGTAAATTTCGTTTGAAAAATCATTTGTTCTGACGATGACGGTTAAACCGCCGAAATTAATAAATATTTTCAATTGGCTTTCAAATTTTGATTTTAATAATCTGCCAATTTTTTTTCAATTTATTCATGATTTTTTAATAGTTGTCTTATTATCTCATTTTTAATTTTAAAATATTTACTAAGCATATTAGCATTAAAATATTTTAACTTTTAAATTAAAAAAATAATATATTATTTTAGTGAGATGCAAATTTAAATTAACCCCTCATAGTTTTTATTTTACAATTTTCTAATATTTAATGTAATATATTAATATGGATTTAATAAATTTATCTAGAATTTTAATAAATATGATTTATTGCGTATTTATTGTTTTTTGTAATGAACGAATTTAAAATATATTGAAATTAAAATATCTTTATTAAAATATAGCTACTTTTCCTTACAATATATGCTTAGATGAATTATGTATCTATGTACATTTTTTTATCATTATGTATGAACTAATTGCAAGTTGTTATAACTAAATTCAAAGGGTTTTAATCAAATGAGAACATGTGAATAATATTATTTTCAATTCGCTTGCAAAATTTATGTCCAGATTCTAAATAAGTTAATTCGTTTAAGCATATTTTCTCCGAAGAATTTTAAAGAAATCACTCTGTACTCAAATCAGATATGAACTCATTCGTTGAAATTGCCTTTATCTTGTATTAAGAGTCACCTTATCGTCAGGGGATTCTGTTTTTTAAAATACACGAAAGATTTATTTTGTGATTATTGTTTTGTTGCAATTTTTTTATTAATGTCTTTTAATTATTTCAGTGGTTGATTATTTCAGTAAATGGATGAAAAATGTTGACGACTTATTTGGAACAAAACTTAGTGTCATATATTTGTACATATGTATTTGAGATTGATTAATTTTGTCCTCCGTTTCCATGAAGGCGCCTGCCTAATGATTTTTGTCTTTTATGATAACGGAGTGATAAAATTTTTTAGAATCAACAAATCACTTTTATCTCCATTTTCATCTGACTAACAGTTTTATCGTCTTATTATAAATTCCATGATATGTATAGGAAAAGAGGATTAGTCAAAATACGATTTTCCGTAAGTGTAACAGAACTTTTGAAACAAACTTGTATGATTCCCGACACATCGTAATCTTCTTTTTAGTCAGTACAGTGTTTCGTCAAAATATTATATTTTTTTAAAATAATATTGGTTGTGCATTGAATTACTTTCAATAAAAACAGTGAAATAAAACTATTATTTTAAAATTCCAAATTTTACCATATTAATTAAAAAATAAATTAAAGTAATTTAAATTTAATATAAAAACTTCAAATATAATTTCTGATAAATAGGATTTGATGAACAAATATAAATTATACTACATATAAAAATTATTATTAATATATTAATTTTTATTGGTTAATAATGAACATAAAAAACTTATACTTTGTTATCATTTACATTTTCAAAATGTATAAGAAAAATATAATTTTCTGTAATATTTTGCTTTTGATATTATTTTTATGTAAAGTTATATATTGTGTGGATAATTCTGATCGAATTGGTATAGGTATTGTTAAAAGAGAAAACGGAAATTTTTATTTATTTTTTTCAGGAATTTTATCGGACAATAATAATAATTATTTTTCTTTTGAAAATGAGACAATTTCTAAAATATTACAATTTTATTTTCAAGAAAATTTTGAACGAACGTTTTACTCGTCACCATTGAATTTATGGAAAGGGACTTTTTGTTTTAAATGTTTCAAATATTTATATTTTAATATTTAGATTGTTCAAACAAAAACTTTAATCTAATAATCAGTACCCAGACAAATATTTTTGTCAATCCATATTTGTTGCATAAGTTACCTGTACCAATTGCATTTATAAACCAAAGGGTCAATTTAGAAAGAAATTCCAATAAAAATTCTTGTAAATATTATTATTAATAGTTATTATCAATTCTCTGAAATATTATTAAAAATTAAGTCTTTACAAAAGTAATGACCGATTTTTATTAAAAAAATAATTTAAAATAAATTAATTACCATAGACATTCTGCTATCTTAATTGTAAGTAGAGGATCAAATCTCTTTAGAACGAAGTTAGTTTTGATTGTTTTGATTGTCTTACTTGTTTTCATTATTATAACTATGCTTAAAATAATACATTAATCTAACAAATGATTATTTGAAGGAGCTTGATTTAAACAAAATCAGGAATGGGTTAAAGTTTTCGAAACTTGGTTGAATATCATCTCTTCGGTTACCATTGCCATGCGTGGCCCAGCATTATCCTACCAAAGAAAGACCTTCCGTACATCATATCCTTTAATTACCTTTACTCTGCTATTGTTTGTTAAAACATTATAAATTTTTGTATAATTACCTGTGTTTATTATTTTGCTTTGTTCTAGTAACTTCTTGTAGACCAATTCAGTCATATCTCACTGTTGGGGTTCCTTTTGGTGAACTTTAAATTTTTGATATTTTTAAAATTTTGATATTTTTAATTTTAAAATCATATTTATATTTTAGATAAATTAAAAATAATGTTCGACTAATTAAAATGAAATAATTTTTCAAATAAAAAATTGAAGTATAAAGATAATATTTTTACTAATTTACTTAGATTACATAAAAAATATATTTTATAGGTAATATTTCTACTAATTAAATTGAAATACTATTGTAAAAATTATAGTTCACAGATTACTAATTAAAATGAAATAAGTTTTGTAAAAAATTTTAGAGTAATGATAATATTTTAATTAAATTGAGACAAATTTTTATAAAAAATAAGTTTTAAAAATTCACAATTAAAATATCATCTTCGAAGTTAAAGAATATTGTAAAGAAGATTTTGATATATTTTGTAACACTATTTAAAATAAAATTAGAATGTTTATCGAATTTAATTGTACACGGAAAGTTTTTATTAAAAAAAATAATTTATTGAATATTTTAAAATCAAGTCTAAAATAAAAATCAAAATGTTATTAAATTTAATTGTCAATGGAAAATTTTATTAAAAAAATAATTTTAAATGGAATGATTTAAAATTAAAGAAAAATTATTTAGGAATTGAATTCTTACAGGATATGTCCATTAAAATATTTTTAAACATCTAAATTTATAAACATTGTAAAAAATTATAAAACAGAAACAAAATAAGATTTATGCAAAATTGAAGAAAATAACATATATATATTTATACATCGATATTATTATTTATATTTAGAATTTTTAGATCTGGATTATGTAATTGAAATAGTTTCTCATAAATTTGTTTCAATAATGAAAATTGTAGTAGAAATAAAAGTTTGCAAATTATGACTTCGAATTGTAATCACGAACCCAATACTCACCATACACAAACTTTTTTCTGTAAATATTTGCCTTTTAATTAAAAATACTAGTTGTACCTAATCATACAATCGTCCATGTACTAAAACGCTATATTTTACTGTTTTTTGACCTAATGATCAATGTATTTTAGGATCTAATTATCAAATATTACAAATATGCATTAGAAAATGTTCGACGAATCTGATGATTTGATGCCTGTAGATAAACGACTTTAATTAGAAGTCGCCGTTTCTAATGATTCTTCTATCACTGGTCCGATAAATAATAAAACTATTATGGTCTTACGCATGATTTGATTATAGTTGAACATGTATGTACGGGTGCACAAAATTCAGGATATACGACGATTGAACGAAGAAGTCAAGAAGCAAATAGGATAAATTTTTGATGATGGTATCACGAAACCAAAGTATATTATTTATGCATTGCAATAAAAAAATAAAAGTACCAAAAAAGAAACAATTACCTTTTTCAATATAAGAAGCAAAAATATGGTGATTCATTAATTAACCTAATGGTGTAAAGATCACTCAACGATTCTAATCAATGAGAATGAAACTTTTGTTATCAACTATAATATTGTATATCAAGATGAAATTGATGCGGACGACGATGAATATTATCAGGATGTTTTAAGATTTTTTGTGTCAACAAAACGTATTATGAACATCGCTTCGCAAACAAAACATATCGACGCAGATTCAACATAAAAATTGGTCTGGCATGGGTATCCAATATTGATTATTGTGATTACAGATATGAATAACTCAAACTTTTACGTTTATTTTGCAAAGCTTGCAAATCGGATTACACAAAGTTAACAAGGGTTATCGCGACCGTCGCCATGGTTACGGGTGACCCCCCGGGGGGGAGTGGGACAGAATCCCAATTTTCCCCTACTAACAGAACATGTAATCGCCAAGCTTTTCTGAAGGAATTACAACTGTAAGTACGTTGTTGGTATGGTAAGTGGTCTCAAACAATGCAAACCACCTGCAACAGATAAAGAAATTCCTATTGGCGAAAAAAGAAAACGCGGTAGGCCCTCAAAAGCAAAAATTACTCTTAATTACTCTATTACTTTTAATCGTTTTTTATTGATATTATATCTTTTTTTACTGCTTGATTTTTTTTACTGATTGATTTTTTATTTATTTACTAACCTATTAATTATTTTACTGATCAACTGGTAATTTATTTACTAACCTATTAATATTAAGCCATTTAAATTTATATCAAAAATTTGCATCTTTAGGTTAGGGATAGGAAATGTTACACACCAGAATAAAAATTAAATATCATAGTATTTACAAAATAGAATTCGGAATTTCTGAGCAAGTTGTTTGGGGCTGGCACAAAAGAAATGACTCTCTACAAATAACTCAGCTACTTAAGAGTGACAAAAGATAAAGGCTTTGGTGGGTTTATGGATGAAAATGAAAACGAAAACAAATTAACTTATTCTGTGGCTTAACATTTTATCTTATTATATTATACAAGTCATGTTTCAATAGGAGTTTGATATATGTGTATTTTTTAAATTATGACAATTTTAATGAGAGTGATAATATACAACTTACAAACTTAAAAATGGATTTTTCAAAATTTTTCCATTTTTGCGTTACAGTGTTTCTTAGATAATAAAGACCTATCCGTCGAATAAGACCTAGTGTTAGGGTATAGATTTTGGTATAAATCCTACCATTAAAATAAGCCCCAGTGATAGGAACGACGAAAGAAATAAAAATAATAATTTAATAATCAGTTTAATAGTTTAAAAATAAATTTTGTTTTATGGCTAGTTTAATTGTTTGAATAAGTTCATTCTAATGTGTTTCTGAATGCTTTTCGTAATTTCTATTTATTTAGAAATCTTATAATTTTTAATTTGTAACTTCGTTTTTTTATATCAAAATAAGACACCCCGTCAAAAAAAGGCCATGTTGTCATATTTAGAAGTGAAAACCCCAATAAAAAGTGAAATTTTGGAATACTTTTTTTTGAAATGAGAGCTTTAAGAAAGAAGGAAGACTAAAATACACAAAATTGTTATTTTAAAATTAGCTAAGTTTAGTTTTTCACAGTGATATCAAATGATAGTTGAAATCATATAATGTTTTAATGTCGCTATAATGAACAAAGCACGCAGATCCTATTGATTGTATAAAAAAATATTAAAGTAATGTTTCTTTACTTTTGAATGGATGTCTACAAACACTGCTAAATACGACAGAAAGGATCCACAAATGTTTTATCTTAACACCTACAAACGATTATGCCCCCGGTTATGCGCTTGTTCATGCATGTAGGTAGATATAAAGGTTGACGACTTTGTCCGGTTGAATTTCTCGGTTAAATTTCAATAAATATATTTTATATTATTACAAAAATTTATGTTAAATTTTGTTTAATACTGCTCTGAATCTGCAAGAAATAATTTCGGAGTTGGATCAAAATACAACATTTAATTGAAATTAAAATTAAAAAAACAGATTTTTATAAAAACAATAAATATTATATATATATATATATATATATATATATCTTTTAATGTGTTTTTGCTGAAATAAGAGGCGGTTACTCCGCATGTAAATTTCAAATAAAAGAAACAAAAATGATTAAACGAATTGTTTTCTGGTTTCTCACACTAAATTTCAAACATCGCAAAACTATTTTCAAATTATTGCTCTGTTGTTGATCATTTCCTGGAGTTTCCGCTTGTAAGCAGCAGCGGTAGCGTCGTCCAACAGCGAGCAAGGATCAAGTCACTCGATCACCGGATACACTGAGATTTTCCAGTGAAATGTAATGGAGTCCGGGTGATCCTTCAAATCTTTGTAATTATTATCACAAGCTCTCACAGATTTCATTTTCAAGGTGAAGGGCACAAGCTGCTTGATCATTACGGGCATAAATGTTGTAAAGTCAGTGACGGATGACGAACGTGATACGGCCATCGTTAAGGCCAGAATTGTTGGTTGTTAGGTCAGTGTTTGGACTTGCAAAAAATATATATACATATATTTTTTAATAATTTTTTTAAAAAAATTGCAAGTATAAGATGCATATTCATATTACATTTTATTTATAGATTATCAAGCAAATATATAAATAAAAGTTTTTATAAGTTGCTTAATTAACAGATGTTTTAAAATATTTAAAATTCCTTCAGTGAAAGTTACATAATTTAACTAAGTGATTGAATAAAGGTTTTAGATTATTTCCTGTTTAGATTTCTTTAATCAATTAAAAGAATATTAAATTAAATTTTATCTTTTCAATTAATATATTAACAAAAATTGTTTCTGTTGAATTGAAATAGTTAAAGAATTTATTTTTATTATTTCGTTTTATTTTAAAAATGTTTCGAAATTGCTCTCCAACTGAGTTTTATTGATTTAAGGAAGTGTTTTAATTGAAATTCAAATAAATTTGAATTTGTTTAATTTGTATTAAGATATATATTTTAATTGTTTAAATAAGATATTTTACAATAAGTTTTATTTTAGACATTAATTATAACATCAGAAATGAAATATTTTTCAAAACATTTTATGAATTTGGAAAGAAGATTTTTTGGCGTTCGGAAATTATGATATTATATTCCCCATTATATAGTAAGTTTAAAAATAAGATTTATGTAATATATAAATTAAAAAATAATGAAAATCTATATTACAGAATATTTATCTAATGTATACCCATTTTTAACCATCAGGAATAGGTTTCAACTTCAGGCTGTTAACAAAAAATGGAATGTATAAATAATATATAAAATTAATGACAGCTCTTTCATAGTGTCGTTTATTGGTCTTTTCTCTTTCTCGATCACCTTTCTAAACATTCTTTGGTGGGTCATTTTGATATCTTCACTTTCTAACATTCATTAAACTTCGGTTTGAACATAAAACTGGAATTATCTTCTCATAAGTACAAGTTTCCAGAAAATACATATTTATTTCTTTTCGTATTAATGAATTAAATATTTCAAAATATATCTTCTGAAAGATTTTAGTGCATCATGGTATCATGTATTAATAAGCTTCCGTCGGGATAAAACATTTTAAAATAATTAGTCAGTGATCTGAAGACGGCATTTGATCCGTCGACATAAATTGTCTCTAAAATATACATTTTTAAATATATATTTTTAAGACTTTTGTTATTAATAAAATAATTTTCATCCGCATTAAAGTTTATCGGACAAATAATAAAATATCCCTTAATTTAGTAATATTTCCCTTAAATTAATAAATTTCCCCCAAATTAGTAAAATGTCCCATATTTTAGTAAAAATCCCTTAGTTTACTAAAAATTTATAATTTTCGTAAAAAATTCCAATTAGTAAAATAAACTCTACTTTTAGCAAAGATTTACCAATATATAAAACGCAAAATGCAACAAGAGACAAACATTTGACCTAGAATTATTAAAAATAAATAAATAAATAAATATATAGAAAACGCAAAGAAAACAGTAATGTGAAAATTATATTATTTTAATATTATTCTGGTGACCATATTGAAAAATAAACTGAATCAATTAAATTAGAAATCAATGCTGGCCTTCCTGTGTTTTTGCTTTTGAAATGGGATTTTCAGTCAAATCCAAGTTATCCGTTAATCTTAGTATATTAAAACATGCCTAAAATATGTGGATTTAGCAAACCTTTCACAAGTACAAAATATATTTTAAATAACTTTTATCTCATCACAATAGAAAACGCAAGAAATATCGCTGCCAAAAATTTTTTTAATCATTAAAATGCTTCACCTTAGATGCTAAAACAGACAGAAATTTTTGTCTTCTATTAACTTCATTTTTTTTATTTATAAAACAGTAAGTATTATATACCTTATTATCGATATTTTTTTACGCGTACAATCTATAATTACTTACTTTAAATATATTTTATCTCGTCTTTATATCTCGTTTTCTTAATTTTGAGATATGAAACTAGCAGTTTTTTTCTTATTGTTTGATTACTTATAATTTACTAAACAGAATTATTTACTAAAATTATGGATTTTTAGTAAACTAAGGGATATGTTTTAAAAAATAAGGGAAATTTACTATTTCTAGGGATTTTTTTACTAAATTATGGAACGTCTTACTAATTTATGGGAAGTTTATTAATTTAAGGGAAATTTTAATAAATTAAGGAATATTTTATTATTTGTCCAAGTTTATCAATGAGTTATATGTTTTTTTTATAACTTTTCTTTAATCTCAATCTTTATATTTTACGTGCTGCTTCAT
The DNA here is from genome assembly GCA_001938485.1 of Girardia tigrina. Taxonomy (NCBI): domain Eukaryota; kingdom Metazoa; phylum Platyhelminthes; order Tricladida; family Dugesiidae; genus Girardia; species Girardia tigrina. Next base: position 34,927 of record MQRK01236816.1, on the reverse strand, counting down.
TCGTCTAGTAATTTAATTATTTGTTTAGGCTTACAAAAGAAGAAAAAGAAAGAGTTTTAAATAATTATTTTATGATGCTTCCATAAACTGACTATGTAGTATTACGTGACCGGATGTTTCCTCACATGATATTGGCTCACATAGACATTTGCTCACATGAACATTTACTCACACGGACATTTGCTTACACAGAAAAAAATTCAGTGAAAAGAATTTTGATAATGGTACTTTCCACTCACAAGTAAATTTTTTAAATTAAAAAATATTTTCCTCACACAGACGTTTCTTCACATGTTTTGCGATAGAATTAAATTTATTAAATATTTTACGATAATTTTTGTTTTATACATTAATTATAACATTAGAAATGAAATATTTTTTCAATAAATTTCATGAATTTGGAAAGAACATTTTTTGGTGTTCGGAAATTTTGATATCATATTCCCCATTATATAGTAAGTTTAAAAATAAGTGAAAAACCACTCAAAAAACGCAAAAGAATAAACAAATAATAAAATATGAACGAAAAATAAAATAATAATAAAAAATCAATAATCACAAATAACAAAATAATCAAAAAAAATAAAATGGAACACAAAGATCGATTAAAGAAAAAATTCTGGAAAATTTCTAGAAAAATAGTGAAATAATAATATATAGAAATCTTAAGCAAAAGAATAAATGAACTAAAATGAATAAACTAAAAAAATTAAAAATAAATATTTTAATAATAAATCGGAAATGTGAACAAGTCATGCCCCAGTATCAGCATTAAAATTCTGAAAAAAATATCGAAAAAATCGATAATTATAATTGCAATCCACTTACAAATAACTTTGGAATTTGTTAAATAATAAAAACAAACAATAACAAATTATTCGAGAAAATTATTAGAACACAATTAAATTTTCCACTAGAAATCAAGAAATTTTAATAAAAATAGAACAACAAAATAACATGAAAACCAATCAAAAAATAAAAACTAAGAAAACATGATTTACTTTTTAATTAAAGAATTAAAAACTGTGCAAATTGTTTATTGAAGAGCTACATTATTAAGAGCTATAATATTCTGATACTATAACAGATACTTTTTGGGATAGAATCGACCGGAAATGTCGATGTAAGCAAATGTCATGTGAGGAAACTTCCGGGAACCGTAGTATTAGAAACTAAACGTAATATTTATAAACTTTTATTTAATAAAAAAATTTTAAAGTTTGTCGAAACCGGTATGCGGCACTTTCGATAAAAGCATATTCGAAAAACGAATTTTTCGAAAAAATGTTGTTCGAAAACATGTTTTTTGATAATTAGTTCGTCGAAAATGATTTCTTCGAACCAAAAATTCTTCGAAGGCACTTTTTTCGAAAATAACTTTCGAGGTCAGCTTTAATGTGTGGAGAGTTGTGGTATGAGAGAGTTAAATCAAATCAAATGACTTGCTCTGATTGGTTAGTCAATCAAACCGAGTAATGGTATTTTGAAGGGAATTTTCAAAATTTTAATTTTTTGAAATAAGTGTTCACAGTTTTTTTGAGATTAATATTTTTACCTAGAAAAAGACATGTCAAATATGACCGATGAGCTGAAATTTCGTCTTTGAAAGTTTCTGTTTATAATTTTAAATTGTAATTATTATAATTTATTATTTATTGCTTCGAATTCTGTCAGTCATTTAAGTCGGCTCCCAGCGTCATTCGGTCACAGTGCTGCACAGATAGAACCGTCTCGATGCGGGCTATTCAAATAGATCACGTTTTTACTGGGGTTCACCCCGGTTCCTTCGCAATTTTGTATTTTATATGTTCATATTATTTTTAAGAACGAAAATTTGTAATTTCTACAAAATTGATTTTCAGCAATATAATTAGTAAATAAGTGATAAAAATCGTCATTTATCAAATAAATTAGTATTTTATTAAAATTTTAATAAAGGTTTTCACGAAATCCCTTGTAAGAATCATCCAAAGCGTCATTATTTGAAATCAGTGTTGATTTAACCATTTAACGACTTGCAGGGCTTTCATCAATTTCGTCGGCTTCCGGGCGTCTTTTGGCCAATACGCTGCACCGACAGAATTATATTGATGCGTGCTAACCATATTGACCACGTCCTTAAATGGATTCGCTTCAGTTCCTCCGCAATTTAACATTTTGATCTTAAGGTGAACGAAAAACAAACAAACACACTTTTTAGATAAATATTATATATTTTTCTTAAACGAATATTTACAATTTTTCTGAAACAAATATTTTTGATAAACGATTTGCTTGATTCGAATTTGAAAAATTATTTCTATTTATATTGAAATTTTTCAAATTTGAACGAGTTGCGATTTTTGAATTTGGAATTGAAATAATTATTGTATAGTAAATTTATTGAATTGGAGTTGTTATAATTTAAAATTTATTTGAATTCGAATTAATTTGACATTTCTCGATTTGAAATAAAGAAGGATGATCAGTTTGGATATTTTTAAAAGGGCCCAGCATGAACTCAAAATGTCCGAGCTTCACCACTGACACTTTATTACTATCACCCTCCGGTCTTTTGGGCAACCCGGAGATCAGGCAGAACGATTACTTTGCAAATTAAATTACGTTAAAACTATCAGTCCTTTATACAAGAACTGATATTCCATGAAACTCAACGTTTGAGTGAGAGCAACTTGTTATACACAGTTAAAAAATTAACTTAAACACCAAATTTATAGTTAACTCCGATCAAAAACCTTAATTATATGTATTAAAACTCTAATTCCTAAAGAACTGAACCAAATCTGTAATTCAACACAATTTGATTTTAACATTTATTATATCTTAACATATTTTTTACAATTTTAAAAATTTATAAAATTTATAAATTGAAATAAACGAATAGTTCCCAAAAACAACTATTTCAAAGTTATAATTTCCCATAAAATGAAACTAAAACATAGCTAATACTTGGTACATCTTAAAAAATCTAATCAAAAGATTTTCTGGAGAAAATTACATATTATTTCTGTCCGAAGTTAACAATTTCACAAATCTTGATCAGAATATAATATATAACGTCGCACAAATAATTTTGTTTGGTAACACTGAATTTACACATTTTAAAACTAAAAAATAAGGGCGAGGGGAAAACGAGTTTTAGTACAAGACTGTACCAACATATACCGACGCCTTAAAGCATTCTGAATGCAATGTTAGACAAAAAGTAAAAAAAAATTTAATTTCTAAAAAAATTATACGATTTTTCAAAATATTTAATTCTTTTTCAGATAATTGGTACATCTTAAACAATCTAATCAAAAGATTTTCTGGAGAAAATTACATATTATTTCTGTCCGAAGTTAACAATTTAACAAATCTTGATCAGAATATAATATATAACGTCGCACAAATTATTTTAATTGGTGATCAGCCATCAATACTTAGAATTCTCAATATGGTACATATAAAGAAATTTTATATTATATTATGTATTTATATTATAGAAAACGTTAATGCAAAATTTTATTTGGTTGATTTATGGAGCGACGGATTTGGACAACATTTCTATTTCCGAATCCAAATTGTCAAACGTTTTCTTTATCAAAGATTCTCTATCAAATTTAATTTTTAATATGAATAGTATTTTTGAATCTGTACAAAGTCGAGCTTCAGAGGTAAGATATATAATTTTACATTTTTTCAACAACCATTGTTATTTAGATCGGAATATTAAATTTAATTGACTTAATGATTATTTTACAAAATGTTTCAAACCTCAATGATGGTTTAACCGGAGAGTACTGCTCGTTCTCTCAACATAATATCACTAAGCTTACAGCTTTCAACAAAGATATAAATAAAGTAATTTTATTTATAATAAATAATTATTTTAACAGTATTAATATTTATTTCTTTCAAAATTAACATTTTTATTTTAAATCGGAAGGTTAAAATTGTGAGGAATATTTTGAATGTTTGATGTTTTGTGTTTGAATGTGTATGTTGATTTGGAATTGTCACTTCTACACAGATGGATGATTAATATTTGTTTTCTTATTATCTAAAAATATGCAATATTTAAATTTATTTCTAATTTAAAATAATTGTAAAATTTTAAATAAGTTAATTAATTTTATTTACAATTTTTAATAAATAAATCAAATTAATATTTTTTAAATAATTAATAATCATTTAAATTTTTATCCAATAAATTTTGAGTAAATATTTTAATAAATTATTTATATCACCATTTGCTAAAAATAATAAGATTAAAGTCTTAAATCAATTTAGTTAGAATGTACTCGTACGAAAGCTTTGAGAAAGATTGTCTTAAGGACAATCAAACTTGTTGTGATAATAAAAATATGAAAAGTCAAATTGATGTTCTTAATAAAAGTTTTGACTTTTAGAGCTATAGATTTCGAACCATGGTGTATTCGTTTACCACATTAGACTAATTATATAATAACACAAAAATATCATCTGGTCGACGACACCTGAATAACATATCATACAATTTATCAATAGTCTAAATATTGATTAAAGAAACGGATAAAAACATTCGATGTAGATATTCAAGAACACAAAGGATTTAAAATTTTACTCTAAAAATTATCAGATTATTACTTGAGAAGAAATTTACTTTATTTACTATTAAGAACATTTAGACAAGTCGCGCTTGATCTTTTATTACAATCACATTTAGAGTCATTATGACTCTCAGAAAGTCTTTCATCGTTTGTCACCGTTCAAATTGGTTTTTCTTATTTTTATTTTTAATCATGATTATTCGAACAATTTTCTAAGTCATTTTTTTAAATATAATAATTAATATTAATTAAAAATAATAATTTTTACCATTTCTCAATAAATCCCGAAATAATAAAAATGTCATCAAATTATTAAAAATACATTTAATTTAAATTTTACCAAAAATATTAACCTTAATTTTAATTGTTAAATTAAAAATATGAACTTATACAATGATTATTTTAATTATGTTCGAATAGTCAATCCTTTAAATTTAATAAAAAAATACCAATTTCCATCTGGGTGGGAGAATCACCATTCTAAATTCAACATACTTAAATCAACATACAA
>MQRK01236816.1:10951-22275 GCA_001938485.1 Girardia tigrina | reverse complement strand
CCAATGCACTAAAAAGAGGAAAATAATTTTTTTCTAGACATGTGCGAAATTTTATACCTAACCAAAAACGTGGGGTATAGAAATGATCGATTGTTACTAAAAAGCAGTAAAGAGGAAATCCGCCCCACGTTTTTGGTTAGGTATAAAATTTCTCACATGTCTAGAAAAAAAATTATTTTCCACTTTTTAGTGCATTGGTAATGCTTGAAAAACGTGGTTGTTTTTATAAAATTTTTTTTATTAATAATATTATTCTGATAAAATTAGGTTACGATACAATATTAATTTTTATACTGTTCTCCAAATTTAAATATTAAGTTTTATATTCGAATCCAAAATTAAAATTTACTTTTTTAACTTTATAGTAAATCTTTCTGTGAACTCCATTTTAAATTTCAATCTTATTTTAACAAAATCCTTAAAACCTACTTTACCAAATATTTTTTTAATAATTAAACTTTTCAGATTTTGAAATTCAAAACTTTTATGAACTCAACATAAATCTTAACAACGAAAAAGCATCTTTCAATCAGAATCCAAACGGTTTTGTTTCTGCTTTTCATTAAATTCATGTGGAAAGCACTTATTCAATTTTAACCAAGTGAAACATCAAACATTAGCAATTAAGGGATTCAATGCCAAGGTTACCTTCAAATCGTCATTGTCCATCTGCGTTCCTAAGTCTCTCTGACTCCGAGACTCATTATTGAGTTTAAAATAACCTTTTCCGAATATCCTGAACCAATTAGAGATTGTTTGCTGCGTAGCTGCATTGAATCCAAATATATTATTGATATTTTGCAGAAATTCCATGGATGAACTTATATATCATAATAGTTCGAATTTCTACCTTTTTCTTTTTTTACATAATGATTATTAAAGCAAGTTATCAATAATTTTAATTAATTTTTATTTATATGTTCACTAACCAAGATATGTAGCAAACAAACAAAAAAAACTAAGCAAAAAAACGCGAAGTCATTGTCAAATTAAAACTATTTGAATTTATTGTAATCTCAATTATTGTAAACTCAATTAAAATTTCTTATTATTTAAAAATATTCATATAATAAAACATCATATATTTATTCCCTTTAATTAAAATGTTTTTTTCAGTTAATACTCGAACGAGGAAAATTGGAAATTTGGAATTATTTCAACAAAAGTCAGCAATTATTAATGACATTCACCCATAATTCGTCCTTTTACAAAAACACAAAAGTCGCAAACTTTTTTAAAAGTTCAAACATAACTTCAAAATATAGTTTCAATAATAAAATAGTTAAAATCTGTACAATGGAAGTATGTTTTAATGAATAATATTGACTAATAATTTTGATTTTTTTCCAGTATCCCCCTTTTTTTCGAAAAATAAACAAAAGTAGATCATTAACGATGGAAAATGCTGCAGGATTTCTTGTAAAAATGGTGAATCATTTAGCAAAAGAATTAAAATTTCGGTATTTTTTATTATTATTATAATTTTATTCTTTTACTTCTTCTTCTTCTTATTGTTATTTCTATTATTTATTCATGTATTTATACAATTATAAAGAAATCCGAGGAATATATTTTTTATGAAACTGAAACTTTTAAATTAGATTATCACATAATTTTTTTTTAAATTACTGAGCGATTCTTATATCTTGTTATCAAAATTTAATTTCAGACATTATTCAAAATAAAAAAATTTCAGTTCTTAATTTAAATTTAAATATAAATTTCTAAAACTGTTAATAATGAATCTTTATTTTTAATTGTTTCTTTAAAGAACAATAAATATGGTTTTCCACACATTTATTTTCATAACAGTTTGAATCGTCTTTGGGACAATTTCAGCAAAAATGAAGAATATACAGTCAGGAGCAAAAGTTTGTGAACGCTTGGTTCTATACTGCTTTTTATTGTTGCACTGCATGTTTGTGTATTCCTTGTTAAGTATACATAAACCATTTAAATGATTAAATGCATATTATATTTTATTACTTTTCAAGTTATAAATTTTCATTATTTATTTTATCATGCCTGTCCGCGACAAGGAGCTAACAACAGAACAGCGTGCAGCAGTTTTGACATTGCAGAAGCACGGCGTTTCTTAAGGACAAATAACTACAACTCTTTATGTTTCTCCTGGAGTTGTGTGTCAAACTGTTCAGAGAAAAAGGGAGACTGGTTCCTTATGTTCAAGATCTCGATCTGGTCGTCCAAGGTCAACCAGTCAAAGAGACTGGTTGAAATATTAATATTATTATTAAATATCAATACACAAAATACTAAATATACACTATTTTATCGGGGTTTATGTGCCACTTATGACAAGTTTTGATAAATTTGTGTCTTATTATAATGTTCTAATAAAATCTTTATATATTAGTGTGATTTTATCAATATAATTGTAGTTTGGCGCAAAAGACAATTTATCAACAAGCGTTCACACACTTTTGCACTTGACTGTATCTTTAAAAATGATCAAATAATTTCTATTTATTATATATATATATATATATATATATATAATTATATAACAAACTTATTAATTATTTATAATTTTGTAAATTAAAAAAAATTTAATACGTTTATTAGTCCAGTAATTTATGAACCAAGCGATGGACAGTCCGGTATTCGGGTACTGAATAAAACAATATTTACAGGTTGTGTTGGTGAAGTTCAAGCAAATGTAAAAATAAAGTTATAAATTTTGTGTTGATAAAATAAAAATGATTTAGAATGCCTCATTCGCTGCAAGTACGTTTACTTTCAACGATGACCGGATGACAGTCATAGATTATTCCTATTCATTCATGTCGGAAGCGCAAATAGTTATTATTCAAAATCCTCCACCCCGGTCGTATTGGTGGAATTCATTTTTGTACTTAAAATTTATTTTTGGTGATAACTTTAAAAAGATTCAAGGTCATTCAAATTGGTATCATGGTTGCTTATTATTCTTTCAACGGTGTTGGTTTCGATTATAGCAACTGCCTTTTGTAAATTTGGACCGTTTTCAGCGTGGAATTTAAAACTACAATTTGCTGTCAGAGATGAAATTCAATTCGGTGAACATTTATGGACGTCTGCAGGGGTTTTCTTCATGCAAGGTTATGTTTACAATAAATAATTAAAATTTTTGTAGATCTTAAATTTTATTTTCAAAAACATGATAAATTATGTTTAAACGAGGGGCGTTCCGAAAGTAAGGGGAAATACTTATATGTGGGTGTGCGCGTGTGTGTGCATCTTACAGAGGGACAGATGGCGTGATGTACTTACCAGCCAATAGAAATCTAGCAAAAGTGACATTAGTCCATGCAACATGTGAGCATCATAGATGAAACTGTCATAGGCAGTGTTTTCATTTTTGTTTAACACATGGAAGACGCAGTACGATCTCAGCGTGCCATCATCCTTTGGAAAGAGGATACTACAGTGTCTGACATTATGCGCCGCTTATCAAATGTGTTTCAAGGAAGAGCCCTGCAAAAGTCTGCCGTCTACAATTGGGTGCATCAATTCGAAAATGGATGTGAATCCTTGGACGACGAGGACAGGAGTGAACGTCCAGCAACGACGAGCACGGTAGAGAATGTGGAAAAAGTGTCGGAGACCATCAATGCAAATCGCTGCCTTACCAAGTTTGACAGTGATGAGGATGATGAATGACATTGTATTCCTTCAATAAATGCTTTCTTGGGGTGTCGTCTCCCTTTTTCCACTTAATTTCGGAACACCCCTCGTACATAAAATCCTTTCAAACTTTATTTGTTTATTAAATGAAAATAATTTCTAATATTAGTTTATGGAGTATGTTACGGTAGAGAAAATGAGATTAAAATTATAAAGTGGCGGAGAAATTGAAATTAGAACTATAAGAAAAAAAGAGAAAATAAAAGAAAGACGCTATTTAATAATAACACTACGGTCCAATAACAACTATCAGCTATAAAACAATTAACAAAGAAGAAAAAAGCGAAAATCACCAGAATAATACATATATTTAAAAAACCATAACATTACAAATACTCCCGATCACCCAGAAGAATGTTGCACGCCGAGATAAAAGTAAAAACAATCCGTCAAGAAAATAAATAAACAGAATAAAAACGTACCCGATAAGATAAAATGAACCAATGCTTCGCACCAAGTAGAGTGGAGTGAGATGCACCCCTGAGAATAAGTGGTTATGCTCCGGAAGGTTGAGAAAGGCACTAGGAGCTTTAAAAAGAAAATTAATTAATTAAAAAGAGGTCAAAAATTAATAAAGTTACTTCTAGGGCAATCCGTTAACACTGCGAGGACAACAGACCTTCCACTTGTAGCCCCGAAGACGAGGAATTCTTGAAGGTTACCCGCAAAGTCCTGACGCGTTCCCCTGAAAAGTTATACCCCTGAAAAGATACATAAATTAATTAAAGAAGGACAAAGGCCAATTAAGTCAGACAAAGCACAGTAAACAAAACTTACGGTGAGTCAGGCCCACAAAGGAAGAACAACGTCACGCGATGAATAGTCACCGGTGACAAAAGAGCCTTGTGACAAAGCAGTTTGGACATGCTACATGGAAACAACCAGCCCTGACGAATAGAAATCCAAAATTACTTGTAACAACCAACCAGAAGCGGCCACGAAGAGAACACACTCCGACAAGCGAAATGGTGAGTGTTATAAATATAAAATTCATTCAGACAAAAACACACAAATTTTTGTACAATTTTCACAATTTTTTCAACATTTTTACGACGAGCATTTTCTACGAATACCAACGAGAAGAAACCTGACGAGAAACTCAACACGACGTATACTTGCGAGAGAACCTAGACGAAGAAGAGTAAACCACGAAAACCCGAGACGAGAACCGGCTTCGAAGACAAGATTCGACGTTAGGACGATTCTTCAATGCGACACAGTAATTACGAGAAGAGTCGAGCGTTTCATCCGAACGACGCACCGACGAAAGAAGTCTTCTACACGAGAGCGAAATATCGGCGGACCTCCGGGAAACCACGCCTATACTGTAATTTTTAGCATTTTATGAATATTCTTTTGGCTATTTATTTTATTTTGACGCAATAAATTATTTTATTTAAAATGTTTCTTTTCTTCATTCTATTAGCCTAGTTATTTCAGTTTTAGTATTCGATTTGAGAGTGTAACCGATATTAATAATATAGAGTCAGTTTACCGTAGTTCAGGGTAAAGTCGCCGTACCGTTCGTCAACCCCGTCGCCTTCAACTATGTCCCTAGAAAATTTACGCTCCAACGCGCGCTGGAGAAGTGTCGGTAATCACACTGACCCAATTATCGTCGAGGTGGTTTCGGTGCCCCTCGAATCATTCCTGCAAGGAAGCCGCGTTATGTTGTTTACCAATGATGCGGAAGCGCGAGTTTGCCCGTGTCATGCGACCGAGTGTTCAAGAAACACCTTTTAATTTCCAAATATAGTTTATTCCGCAATTTGAGTCGCTTTTGTTAATATTTTTTCTTTTATTGTTTTTATTTCTTTTTTTTGTCTTATAATAGTTAATGTTGTGAGGAGTGAAGTTTCGTTAATAATTAATAATATCTATTAAGGGTTTTAGACGATTTATATGGTAACTAGGGACACAGTTTTTCGTTTACACCTCATAAACAGAGTTAATTTAGAATTTATAAACTAAAACCGTGAAATATCATTTACCGTAATTCCGAAGTTTAGCGAATAAGTATCGTTAGGTTTGCTTGTTTGAGCTGTAAAGGGAGAAAGATTGAGATCAGGAAATGAGGATAATAAAAATGCAAAGAATTACCTTCTCTATGTGATTATTTCATCAAAATTCAAGTTAAAAAATTTTTCTGACTAAAATTTTCCTATGAATTGAAAATGTGCCCAAGGTTTGGATATAATTTGAGTATTTTAAACAAACGGCCTTAGTAACCGAATTTTTGAGGGTTGATATTGAATTTTATAATTAAATTGTATCGATAAAATTTATGATCGAATTTTAGTTATTCGCTTTAAATCACCAGATAAAGGAAAATATATATATATCTAATTTGATCGAATTTATATATTAGTATTTGTATTAATGAGCGATATTTTAATCTGATCGAATTTTAGGGAATTACAAATCAATATTTTAATTTTCTAACGGGTTATGATTCAATATAAAAGTGAATTTGATTTATCTCCATAAATAAAAAAAGAAAATATATTTTAGATAGATTTCACAACCGAAGGAAATACGAATTTACGTAATTAGTTAATTCAACTTGATGAATAATTTTTAAGGATTGAGTTAAAATGAGTATCGGTAATAAATTTACCTTGAGTGTTTTGTCTTGCGTTATTGACTTTAAAGAGAATCGATAAAGTAAAATAGAAGATATGAATTTTATAGGAACTAATTTTTGCGAGTAATTTGACTATGAAAGTGTATAGTGAAATCGAGCTATAGGAAATTTACAGATTAAGCAATTTATGAACCCGTAACGAATTGATTCGAGCTCTGCGAAGCTGACCGATATAAATCTCGTAAATTCGCATCGATAGAATAAAAGTAGAACAGGTTTATTTAAAGCTGCTGTTGACTGTCGACTCTTTAATGGCATGACAATGAATGATAATAACTAATGATAGTTCCGATACGACATAATGATGATATGTATAACACGACGTCTTCTCCAGTTACGCCATGACATGTATAGTGCCACAAGTCGAATGACCCATCACAATGCTGCAAGTTAAAACTACTCACATAAACATTACAGGTCAGATAAACATGTGTAATGCATCCGCAAGAAAATATATACCAGTACAGCAAGTTTATGGATATATGTAACAATGCCGCAAGTCTAAGCCTACACAACAGTGCCATAAGTTTACACATGTATATAACAATGGCTAAAGTTTCCGAAATATAGACACACAGCAGGGCAATAAGTTTCATATCATACACCACAGTTTCATGTTACACAAAGACCGAGTACAAATCATCCCCGAGCGACACTCCGCTAGGTGGGGGCACATAGCCCATCCATCTTTATCCGAACCCGCAGGCCCTTCAGACTCCGCACTGCCAGGCAGATATCGAGCGAGAAGAGGCGTCCGACCCTATAATGTATAGTAGTATATGTAATATATAGAGTTATAGTTAAGTGATAAAATGAGACTGGGTTGTGACTGACCCTTAATAGTCACTGGGGGCACCTGAGCAATCAAAACTGTCATAAACAATAGGTCATGACAAGTAACTCAAACTTTAATGTTACATAAGTTTGCATTATGTTTGCAGAATCCTTTTCTCTTATTTATATAAATGATATTATATTAGATTAATAAATATATAATTTTTATATATAATGTACTATTGAATAAATTATTTTGTAAAAAAATCCCTTTACAATTTGTTTATTCTCTATTCGCTTCATGGATTGTATATGGATATTTTTTATCAAATTTCCGGACTTCATCTATCAACTAACTTCATCTATCCAATTTATCGGAGTTTTCTATCGTCGCCTTCCTCCATCAACAACTCATCACATCCAAATTCAAAATTAAAATACCAACAGAATTTACACATATATGGATATACATTGTTTCATTCAATTTTATCCCTTTTTTGACAATCTTTTCTAATAAACGATCTCAAGTAACAGTTGATGAAACAGTTCTAAATTCTTAACCAGATATTTTCTTCAAGTTTATCCTTGAGATCAGTGTTAGTTTTTGGTGATTTTGACAATTTTTTCAATACCTTCAATTTTGACTTCAATAAATTTAGGTTTTTATATATAATCTCCGGGACCAAAGCATTCCCCACCAATGCTCTGACTCTGAGACCACTGATCCAGGTGGAGAGATTAACAAGTCCTTAGATTAATGTTAACTCAATTTGAGAATTATCTTCTTCTGAAAAAAAGTTTTACATATTGAAATAAAATTTAGAACTGGAAGAAGAAAATTACCCAAATTGAGCTATTTAAGAGTCTGAATATAAACTAGAGGATTGTGTCGTTTTAGCAGGACCAACTTGAAATTAGGAAGCTGTGAGCGGTTTCATACCACTCTTCTTTGCAACCACAATGATAGGCAAACTCTAATTAATTTTTACTGGTAAATTTTAATTGTTTCGAATTATATTTTGGAACATTTGGAACATTTGGAACATTTTGGAACATCAAAAATTTATGAGTTGGTTAATTCCTCTTAATAACTACTTTTATTTTTGCTGTAGTGTTTCATAGGTGTACAGATTGGAGAACAACTGGATAAAAATCTTAAGAAATTAAGTGTATTTCATCATGATTGAAAAAATGACTATATCAAAAGAATCATGAAAGCAAGAGTGCCTACAGAAAAAAAGATGAGTAGAAAAAAAATTTATCCTGGATTGGTTACGCGTGGACATACAGGGGCTATTTGGAAATAAGGCAGATTGTTAGGAGTTCATAGACCATGTTACCCGTAGATATTTACAGAAAAGCATAAAAATACATTGATCAGGTCTGGAAGAATTAATTGAGGGAAAAAACTTGTCGAATTTCCAAAAGCAGACGGTTTCGAGGAGTTAGCAGAAAATAAAAAAAGTTCAACAGGCATATCAGAAGAGATCATGAAACACTGTCTATTTCTACCTCTAACAATATACTTGAAAGACGATAAGCCCGTCACCAATTACAATGCCCGCATGGCGAAACGTCATTTAAAAAAAAGGGTGGTTTACAGGACAGCTTAATTTGGATCATCATAAGTCTCTTGAAATCGTAAATTTCTACGAAGCAACATTTCTATCAGCGTAAATCGGGCAAGCTAACAACACTAGTAATGTGAACGTCAATAAACGATTAGTGCCAAAGATACACATTTAGCTTTTAAGATCAACTAGGGAGTTCAAAAAGTCCTCTAACACAGCCAAAGGTATTTAAAACCATAAAACATTAATCCAAGGCTAGTCTTTTATTACAGGGATGCCGAAGAGGTTTCAGAGACTGAAACATTCCGGGTTATATTTTGAAACATAATTTAAAAATTTAAAAAAAAACTATTGAAAGTGTATCTTTTGATAATTTAAGACTAATATTATAAGAACCTGATATCATTATTAAACTTTCTTTTGTTATAAATTTTGATTGTATATGCAAAAATTTTTTTATTTTGAACAAATAAGGTATAAAACTGAAAATCAATTAAAATATTTAAGAATACTATTTTCAGGATAAAAAATCCTGAAAAATCAAAAAAAAATGATCATTTGATGAAAAACATTGATATGAAAAAGTTTTCAAATTCGAATGCCTTAGGCGCCTCAAAGTATAAAAAAATATTTGATTTTAAAAATATTTGATTTATTGAAGTTTTGGCTTCTGCTGAAATGTCAATGTTGCATTTTATAATACTATTTGCAGAGAGACGGACAAATGCGACACCGGAGAAATTATAAATCCTCCTAATTCTTATTCTAATAAATAATTGATATTATCAATCATTTTCCATAATTTTTTACCAGAATTTCTACCAAAATATTTTTGATTTTTACAGTAATTTATCTAATTTCTAGTTATAATAAAAACAATTAATTTTTGAATATTATTTTATGCAGAATTCTAATAACTTTCTGTTTATAATTTTAAAATTCAAACTTTTCAATATTACTTGTAAAACATTTAAGTTATGTGATATTCAAGTTTAATAAATATTGTTTTTTTAAAATTTTATAATCTAAAGGGCAAAACTTTTACGCTTATCCAATTTCTTCAAGAATGGTAACAGCATCGTGGTGGATTGTTACAGCCTTATTACATTGTATCTATGCAGGTTAATTAATTTAATTAAATAAATTTTAATTAATACAATTGATTTAATATTTTTAAATTAAATACATTTTTTTGGAAATTTATAAATAATTTATATCATATCATATATCATTAAAAAATTTAATTATTTATTGTTTAGACATTAATAAAATATTAAAGAAACGCTTTATTTTGAAGCTGCATGTTCTGGCCACACATTATTGTGTCCCTATTTTTAAGAAGATTTTTAACTAATGCTATTTATTTTAAAATAAGTTTTCAGCCATATTGTTTTGACAATGTTTGTTTTTTACCACGTTTTACTTAACTTGCTTTAGGTTCTGTCTGTCTTTCTGTTTGTTTGTGATGTTTCACTTTTCACACGCTTTTTTAGACCACTTTCACTCATCCGATCGTTCTGAAATTTTTTATGTAGGCTTCTTGTGCCTGACATTTTGAGATTTTAGCATCTCTGCATCTCAAAAATACTCTAATAAATTCAAATTAATTAATTTTAATTTTATATGGACTAAATTAAAATATAAAATTTATAAATTATAAAATTAAATCTTGGTATACTACTTATAATAATAAGTAGTATAATAATACTAAGTAGTATAATAATACTAAGTAGTATAATAATACTAAGTAGTATAATAATACTACTAAAAAATAAGAAAATAATAATAAATAAAAAAGTTTTAAAAACCACGTTTTCATATGGACTAAAAAGAGGAAAATAATTTTTTTCTAGACATTTTTCTAGAAATTTTATACCTAACCAAAAATGTGGGGCATAGAAATAATCGATTGTTACTAAAAAGCAGTAAAGAGGAAATAGCAGTAATTCAGAAATCCGCCCCACGTTTTTGGTTAGGTATAAAATTTCTCATATGTCTAGAAAAAAATTATTTTCCTCTTTTTAGTCCATATGAAAACGTGGTTTTTAAAACTTTTTATTTTAATTAACTTAGTTTTTATTTTTTACCCTATATTTTCAGCAATAATTTAAAATTATAATACAGTAGATTTCGCTTATAGAGAACTTGCTTAAAGAGAATAAAATCGGGTAAAGAGAACTTTTTGGTTCAAAAATGGCATTTTCCCCAAATTTTCAGTGTAAAAGTTCTCATTAACCGATCATCGGTTAATGAGAACATGTTTTATTAAAATAAACATTTTTTATTTTGGTTTTATTTTTTTCAAAATACAGTTTATTTTAGACAGTAAACATATAATTTAATTATTTTTGTTTTAAAAAGGTAATTGATTAAAAATTAACCTGATTAAAGGTTATTTGATTAATTGAAAATATTATTTTACTTAAAAATTTTAGGCCATAATAAAATCAGGTTCCAGGACAATTCTAACACTCAAACATAAAATTAAAATCATAGCACTTTTTGAGCAAGGAGAAAGTCAAGCATCATTGGCTGGTCGCGTTGCGATTCCGTTTTAACTCATTTGTTAAAAATAAAATCAATATTTTAAAATAATTTAATTAAAATAATTAATTAAGGAAAATAATTAAATTAAAATTAAATAATTAAAA
>MQRK01236813.1:13534-23914 GCA_001938485.1 Girardia tigrina | reverse complement strand
TCGGTTTCACAGTCGGTCATGATTAGAATTTGAAAGTTTTTGAAAATGATATTTCTATCTGTGGATTTCTTTAGCACCGATTTGCAGATTTCGATTTGATTCAACTCTATGAGTTTAAGAGTAAGACTCAATGCGGATTTTACTTCCTTTTCTACACTCGAACTCGTTTTAATTATCAATCTCAAATTATTCCAATCGTTTGCCGTGATCATCGTATAAATTAGCTTTTAATCGCCACGTTTTCAAATAAATGAACTTCAAATTTTTTATTTTTGAAAATTGTGATTGCTATTCACATTAAATTTTAAGCACACACATACATATAAAAAACACACCACATCCAATGAGCTGTTCCATTCGCAATAAGTCCAAATCAGCTTAATCACCACACACACACTAGACACAAACAAATGTTTTGTCAACACATCATTCTCCACCAAACCCAAAACACACCACCATACGAGACACACCATCACTAATAATCTAGGTCGAATAAATAAGCCACTGAACTCCGATTGGCCGACAAAATTTCAATAAATTTGTGTGTCTGATTTCTGTCACTACTACAAATAAAAACCAATCAAAAGAACAACGACGATTTTTGATTCAAAACCGTTTCTCGACATTCAATTAAACTTGTTAAAAATGAGAAATTGTTTAATAAAAAATTTCAACAAAATGCCTGCAAGAAGGCATCTAAGTTCATTAAAGGTGACATGAAAACAAGAATTCGCTGATAATAAGTGGTTGATTTGCAAGCAAAATGTTCACAAAGAAAATTTTGAGGCTCACAATTCATTATTTCCAATATACATTCGATTTTTGAATAACACAAATAAAATGCTGGAACCATTTCGATTCTGCTGGTGAGCAGACACCAAAAACTACAAATTGTTGCGAAGGTTTCCACAATGCTCTTAATGCCATATTTCAATGCAGCCACCCCAGTATTTGGACCTTGCTTGATGGACTTGGAAAAGATATAGCTTGTCACAGACTGACTTTGGCAAATGCTCTATCAGGTCGCCCTGAGGTTGTAAAAAATATGTATCATTGAGTGAGACAATTGCATAGGCTGTGCAAGAATACAATTTGAATGCATCGAATGATGATAAACTGAAATACTTGCGTTGGCTAGCTAATTTGTAATGAATAAAATGTTAAAAATTAACTTTTACTGTGTCGAATGAAAAATATGTCAAATTAATAAATGTGTCGAATTGTCTTGTGTCGAATAGTACATGTGTCGAATTGTCTTGTGTCGAATTGTCTGTATCGAATTGTCGTGTGTCGAATTGTCTTGTGTCGAATTGTCTGGTTACCCATAAAACATGATTAAGATTAAATTTTATAATTTAAATACTATATTAATTATTTTTAAAAGCAAATTACAAGTAATAAAAAACGAAATGCACGAAGTTATACAATCTATAAAAGTCGTAAGAATCATTTACCCATGGAGTATACTCATAAATTACAGATAGAGTAGTGACAAAAATATTTTTGAAAACATAAAATAAAAAAATCTTTAAATTTGAAAATAATTTTCATATCTCACTTCTTCTTTTGCTTTGGTTTCTATGAAATTAAAGAATCTATTTGTAACATAAAATACAAAAAGCATCAGGAACATCGCAACGCAAAGATGTGCTATCATCATTGGTGAACTGAAAATTAAAATAAAAATAAATTATGCCAAATACAATTAATTTTAATTGAACAATTTATTTTGAAAATAAAAAATACAAATTACAAACAATCATTTCTACCACTATGTGCCAAATCTATAGTCCCAATATATGATATTTTACTGTTTCTAGAAAAGTCGGTAATAAGAAGTTGAGTTTTAAAATAGAAAGCTTTATCTTCCTTTTGTATTTAACCCTTTGAACGCGTTAATCGACTATAGTCGCCCGGATTTAATGTTTAATAATGTTTAACGAAGTTCAAAGGGTTAACACTCGATATTGTTTACTTTTGACTCAACAGTTTTGACAGATGAAAGTACAACGTAAGCATTAACAAGGCATTAAAAAAGCATTAAAGTATGCATTTTCCAATTAACAAACGTGTCACCAAATCTAGTGTCGATATTGTCAGTGATAAATCTTACAGTAAACGACATGAATAGTAGAACAGCTGAACAATAAGTAAAATTTACATCGATTCAAACACCTGATTTAATAAAAAAATTGTAAAGTAAAATCATGGTTTTTGTGAAAAACATAAAAAAAAATTTGATATATTTTATTAAAAATATATTAGAAATATTCAAAAAAACTTTTGACTATGGAAAAATTTGGAAGTAAGTATCCTTAAAAACTGGTGATATATTATTTCAAAATATTAAAAATAAATCCAAAATACTGTATTCTGCAAATAATATACTATTGTAGGTTAATATTATTATGCATTGAACGATGCATATTCGTCAAAATTTTAGAGTTTTTAAATCTTTCAGAATAAGGTACAATTAAGCAATATTTGTTGATGATATATTTTTAGTTTTTAAAAATGAGGCCGATGTACTCTCATTTTTAAATTCTACGAAATCTAAACATCGATTGTTACTTTTATAGTTGAAAATGAAACGAATGAAGTATTATCTTTTCTGGATCTTTCGTAGAAAGTAAGTTCCTTAATTACATGACTGGAATTTAAAGTGTGAGATATTATATAATTAAATTTAAATTAATTAAATAAAATATTAAATAATCAACAAATTTAGAATAATTCTAAATTTATATTATATAACTATTACGGGGTTGAGAGCAGAGTTAACCTTTGACTCTCCATTTATTCTGTATATAACTGATACTGTTATTGAAAAACAGCAAAAAAACTGTTTGTGATTTAATTTATTTAAATATATTTTAGTGCAGATCTTTTGTCTTCAAACATGGTGACCTACGCAAATTTCCTCAATTATATGATTCCGGAAGCATTCAATGGACAACAAGACATCAACGAATTTATTACGGATTGCAATAGATTCTTTTAAATTTCCAAATTTGAAGGAGACGTCCAAAATGTATTCGTCAAAGGACTGTTGGCCAAGGATCTCATTTCAATTTATGAAGCTGTGGATCCGAAGATAATCAAATTCGATGAACGGTTGAAAGCGGCTTTTGAGAAACCATCTTCATTAATCCAGGATTTTATGAATCTATGCAATTACGAGAAAGAAAATGATCCAGCTGCACTGTTTTTTCAGAAGATCGATACAATGATCGACAAACTCTTGTCTCACAAATTGAATAAAGAGGAATTAATGTCCTATTTCATGGTACATTGCGTGAAAAATGTAGAAACAAAGAAAGAATTAAAAATGAACCATGTGACAAAAATTGAAGACATCAAAAGTATTGTAAAGAAAATGGAATATGTTCTAGAACACAACGAATTAGCAGTCCTCAATCGAAAAGAAACTTTTGCTCAGACGGTGAAAAAGAAAAGAAACTTTCAGAATATACCGGCAAATAACTTCACGAGAAACACTTTAAATCAGAGAAAATATTATGCAAATTCAAAAATCAAAAAGAAGAAATCAAATGCTTCAACTGCGAAAAAGAAGGAGACTCTTACAGAAACTGCAAATAAATTCGGAAAATCCAATGCTATGCATGAAAAGAAGAAGGCCATATCCGAAGGAACTGTCCAAACATATGCTGTTCAACGTGCAAGAATCAAAGACATTTCAGTTACCAGTGTTTTGAGAAACAACAAGGTCAAAGTGGTAATTTTAGATTTAACAACTTCAGACAAAGAAGAAATGATAATGTGGCTGCAATCAATTCAGAGACGAGACTCATAGAACATGCCTAGAAGACGAGATAATAATATTAAAAGCGATGTATTGCTTAAATCTAGACCTACAACTGAAAGTAATATTTTTGTATCTGTTTTCGCAAGAATATACCTAAATTTGAGAAAACTTGCAGAATATTCATCTCCTTTTTTCATCAGTCTAACTTTGCCAATCAGCCTTCTCAAAAAATACAATTAAGACAAAACATATTTCCTATTCATCGAGATTTGAAAGGTTTACCATACAGTAATAGATTACACTTTCCTTAAAATAAATTTACTGATCTATTTGTGATCTCACTTCTTTAGAGTTTTAATTTATAATTCTATAACAATTTCCGATGCCGAAAGCATGATATATTTTATCTGTAAATTATTTTGTTATAAAATGGTATTAAAATATAGAAATAATCTTTCTGAAACAAGCATTATTCCTGACAAATAACTGAAATTTACAATTAGACATCTGACGAGACAATAAAAAACGGATTAGCTGTATTTACATATTTGACTTAATGCATTTTGCAGTTCATACACTTTTACCATACACATACTCAAAGTTTCGGAGACTCAATATTATAAATATAGTTGATGCAATTTTTATAAATATGAAATATTATCAAAAAATCGTTAAAATGAAAGTAATGAACTTACTCTACATTAATGTTGGCCATAGTCAAAGTTTTAAAATATTGACTGTCATTTGCTAAACAAAATGTTTACACATTAGTAACATGTCATTAACTTGTAAATGTTATTTAAAGTGATCAAAATTAATTTACAATTTTTAAAATATGAATATATAACTAATATTAAACATACCTTATAAATAAAACACTCAGTATTCGTATTGTATTTGTAAATTTCAAATAAAATACATTTTCTGTTAAATATTGACAAAAATAATTTATTGAAATAAAGTTTCCGACAAATTCTTTTTATTAATTTTTAGTTAAAAAATATTAATTACTTAATCTTTTGTATTTACAGTACAAATTTAAATACAGTAAATTTTAAGTAACCTATTTTTTCTATAAAATTTAACTAATAATTCAATTACAACATCATAATAAATAATAATAGATTATGAATTTTCATTCTTTTTATCAGCTTACTTTCTATATATGATGGTTAGTTTAAATTTTGCATTTCGCCAAAATAGTTTATTATTTTTTTTTAATTTGAAAATTTAAAAAAAGTAAATTAAAAAATTAAAATGTAAAGTAAAATATCATAAAATAAATACTTATTTAAAATATGCTTGCAGTAATAAAAATTGATATATTTTAATAAAAGTTATGAAATAAGTTTAAATAAATTTTAAAATAGATAATTAACGGATTAATATTTTAAGAAATAATTTTTTAATAAAGGCTTATTTATGGTAAATTTAAATTAATTAGTTTTTATCATAAAGTTTTTTAAAAATGTAAGAATTATTTTAAAGTTAAAATTTCGTAAAATTTTCGTACAAAATATAAAATTTATTTTAAAGTTTAAAATTTAGCAAATTTTCAAAATTTAATCGAAAAAATTTAATAGATTAATTTTGGGTGAAATAATTGAAATAACAAGAAATTTGTTTAAATATGTGAATTGTTGATATTAATAAATTTTGTGGTGTTAAATTATGAATTCTGAATTTGATAATAATAAAAGTGATATAAACGCTACTTACAATATATAAGTGTATATATATTTATATATATCCATGGAATTTAGAAACCTATTTTTAAAGGCTTTTTACTGATTCGATTTTCTTCAAACTTTGCACACTTACTCATTCTCGATGACAATAAATGCTTATGTAAAAATTTGATCGAAAAAACTTTTTAAGATCCCAAAATGGGAAAAAACTGAAAATTCGGAGTTCCCGAGCAATATTAATTGCAAGATATCTACTTATAAATTATAAGTAGTTTATATCATTTTACTTAAAATTTTTTATATTTTAAAAACTTTGTTTGCAAAGTAGATTTCTGTCTGCATAAATAATGGATATACAAAATTAATTTTTTGATTTACTAGTTTTAAATTAACACGTTGCAACATTGGCATATTGGTTGAAATGTAGAATTGGTGAATCATCTGTGATGGATGATAAACAATCTCGATTTTGCTATATTTTCAGTTATACAGGTAGTCTAGATTTCGACACTTATTATTCGCCAGAGTAAGAATTCATTTTAATTCACTATCTCTTTTGAAATTCCTTATTTCTTAATTTGGAAAAGAACAAATATGATAATTTCCATAGAAATTTAAAAAATCTTTTTATGTGAAAAAAGAAATCAAACATTTTGATAATATTTTTTTCAAGATTTGAGTGCATTCAATATAAAAAAATAATGGAAATATGGGCATGTAATGGGTCAATCATATTTTAAATTAACTATAGCATAATATGATCTAAATTTATTTAGTGATTACTGCACTATTTGGAGTTATTCGTTATTATGATTGTGAGGAATATTTTGAATGTTTGATGTTTTGTGTTTGAATGTTGTATGCTGATTTGGAATTGTCTCTCCTACCCAGATGGATGATTAATATTTGAATCCTTATTATTTAAATATATGTAATGTTTAAATGTATTTTTAATTTAAAATAATTGTAAAAATTTAAATAAGTTAATTAATTTTTCAATTTTTAATAAATAAATAGAAGTAATATTTTTAAAATAATTATTAATCATTTTCATGTGTTTATACAATAAGTTTTGAGTAAATATTTTAATTAATTATTTATTTCTCCATTTGCTAAAAAATAATAAGAATTAAGTCATTAATCAATTTAGTTACAATGCACTCGTACGACAGTTTTGACAAAGATTGTCTTAAGGAAAATCAAACCTGTTATGTTAATAAAAATATAAAAAGCCAAATTGGTGTTCTTAATAATGATCAATATCAATAATGACGAATCTTATATTATATTATTTTATACTGTTGTTACATTTATATTACAATAGTATATTAGGTAAAAATTAACCTAAAATGGTCGATAATTTTTAAAAGAAATCAAATCTCATGTTATAAGTAAACATAATTAATGAAATGAAATATTACAATAATACATAAAACTTACACAGTAAACTACCACTCAGATTCACTGGAACAATAACGACCATAGACAGAACCATCATAACGAAACCAATTAAGATCAGGTTTCTCTGAAACTTACTGTAAATCACCGAATCATACCCGCATTTTTTTTCTAGAGCTTTATCACTAAATGTTAAATAATTCTTTAATTTAAATAAATACCACTGATAAATACAATCATTTGAAACTTTAAATAAACATTTGTAAGACAATAAAAATACAGTAAAACTGATATTGAGATACAAAAACGTTTTTTTTTAATTAAGCTTAATATACATCACATAAAAAATTGAAATCATAATTGATGAAATGAACTACAGCAATGGTTCCCAACCTTTTTTACATCGCGGCACACCAATCACAAAAAATAAATATTTTCTATTCATAAAGATTTTTTGCAATAAAATAATATAAAACAAAGAAGATCATATAAAGACAATTTTTATTACATAAAAATAATATATCCTGTCTTCAGTATCGGGTATAGAATAATAATGGTGAATGTCAGTGGGATAGTTGTGCCTGGTGCTTCTTTACTACTGCTGCAATTTGTGAGCGAATGTGAGAAAGACATACTCCTAACTCTTCTTCAATGTGTTTAAGTCTTTCACGTTTTTTTTTATTTTTAATGTTGTTTAGGTAAGAAAATTCCAGTTCACATAGGTACGAAATTGAGAATTGCAGTAAGACTTTGATGGCTTTTTACTCA
Source organism: Girardia tigrina (assembly GCA_001938485.1). Taxonomy (NCBI): domain Eukaryota; kingdom Metazoa; phylum Platyhelminthes; order Tricladida; family Dugesiidae; genus Girardia; species Girardia tigrina. Next base: position 16,294 of record MQRK01236813.1, on the reverse strand, counting down.
GAGTTGGATACTCTTCAATAACAGAAATTCAAAAGGCGTCTTATCATAATTGTGCGCACTTCAATTTGAGTCCCCGATTACTGGAAAGAGTCACTAGTTTTTCCTCTTCACATAACTCAAATTTGGAAAGATTGATGACCGATAAATCTAGGAAAGGATTGCGAATCCAATCAAATTCTTCAATGCTGACTGAGGGGAATTATGCATCAATTTTATTATCTAAAATTGTCAAATGCCTACTAATAATGAGAATCATCTCGGTAACGCAGGTTTTACGAACTGATGGAAATATATCCAAATAATTTACCATCATTCTTTTCTTCCACATTGCAATTTTTTTCTGAAAAGTAATTAATTTATCTGTTGCGGTAAGAATATTTTCATTTCTTCCTTGCATATTGCTATTCAGATTATTGAGATGTCCAAATATCTCACTTAATTACTCTATTTTGGAGATCCACAATTCATTTTTAAGGAATTTACAAAATCTATCATGCTTTTCATTTTCAAAAAAAAATAAAAAGTTATTTCTGAAGCTCAATTACGTATGAAAGCACCTTTCCTTTCGATAGCATCTTATGTCTGTGTGCAGTAGTAAACAAACATAATGAAAATCCATATCCTTGCTCAGCAACTCGAAACATCTCCACTTCAACGGTCGAGTTTTTATGAAATTTACCATTTCGATAACTTGATTCAATGCCTCCTTTAGTTCATTTTGTGTTACTTTGAAAATAATACTTCTCTGTGTAAAAAACAATGAGTTCGCTCGATATTACGATTCCATTTTTCCACTGCAAAAAACCTTTCCAGAGGAAAAAACCTTTAACAGAACCAACCATTGATGGTGCTCCATCGGTACATATTCCCATACATAAATCCCAGGATAAGCTATATTTTTCGAGGCATATTTTGATTGTATCAAAAATATCTTGACCTTTTGTAGTTGTAGGTAAATGTTTGCAGCATAGAAATTGATTAATTATGGCATCTTCATCGATGATACGTATAAATGCAATTAAATGTACATAGTTACTGATTTCAGTGGATTCATCGATTTGGAGAGCAAAGAGACTATTTTGAAATTCGGATAATACACTTTCCTCAATATTAACAGATAAGTCAAGAATCCTTCTCTGAATTGTATTGTTTGAAAGAGGGATTTTGCTAATTTCTAGTTCGGCCTTGTCGCCAAGTATAATTTTCGTCATTCTTTTGCATGCATGAAGTATCACTGATTCTGCAAGAACATGGGACTTCGATTTAAGAGCAATAATTTCTGCAACCTCATATGAAGTCAATTGAGCTTTTTCGGACACAGTTACTGTTTTCTTAAATAGTTGACTTTGTCTTGCATTTGATTCTAACAACCATTGGAAATAATCGATATCTTTAGTTTGAAGATTAGGATGATTTGTAGTAAGATGCCTTTTCATCTTACTTGGAACCATTGCTTCATTAGACAGCGTTTGGCCAAACACAACACACAGCGGAAAAGGAATCTATGTATCTCCAGTCCAGTGAAACCCAAATTTCAGTAATCATCACTATACAACCGATGAACCTTTGGTTTTTTAAATGAAGTTGTAGAATCAGTAAATCTAGGAAAGATAATTTACCATTATCATCTGTTTCTCTTGTTAAATTCTTTGCATCTAAATATTAAGTTTACAACAGAAACAGAGAATAATGGTAAATTATCTTTCCTAAATTACTGATTGAAAGGAAAAGAGATGTTTATGAGACTGAGATTTACAGAAAGAAAACTGATACTGGGTTATACACAACGCCAAACAGTTTTTGTGAATCTCGATACAAATATAATATGATTAGAGGATCTTGGTCATTATCATCAACTTATACAAAAAGTTGTGATAGCATTAATCAATTAACTAAACTATTGAATAAAAATGGTTACTCAAAATCAATTGTTGAGAAATTGACCAAAGAAACAATTGATAAATTAATTAATAAACCGATTATAAATAGACGTGGGCACGTTTTAAAATTTTTTAAACGTTTAAACGGTCTTCGTTTAGCAAATTAAACATTTAATATTTTAATTATAAGCTTCATCAAAATTATAATTATAAGCTTCTTCAATACAATACATCTCGTTTTTAAAACTTTTTTACTCGAAAAAATTTAGAAAATCAACAAATATAATTTAAATAATTTTACTTCTAACAAAAAAAATTTACCGGAAATTTTGATGCAATTCTCAAATATGATATTAATGCCACTTTTCATATTTTGTATTTATAGTCCCACGAAAAAGCTCAATAGATTGGGACAATGTGTTCTTTACAAATGAATAGGCCTTAGGTAGCGTGATAGAAGTTTCAAAAAAGTATGAGCCATATCATGAGATTAAAATACGAACTTAAGAACTATACGCTCGTTTATAAATCGCTAAACGTTTAAACGTCTTAAAAATCGAAAACGTTTAAACGGTCGTTTAAACGCGAAACGTGCCCACCTCTAATTATAAATGATAAAGAAGACTCAACAACTTTAAAATACGTTTTAAGCATTCCATATTCAGAGGGATTTGGTCAATTTAAACGTTCAATTTTAAAATGCGTAAATAATGCCTTTAATTTTAAAATAATATCACAAACATATAAAATCCAAATGTGTATTGTAATAAATCTCCAACCCCATTTGGATTATGTTCGGATCTCGTATATAAATTTACATGTAATGGGTGTAATGCCACATACATTGGAGAGACGTCCCGTCATCTTTGTAAGAGAATCC
>MQRK01236813.1:0-12283 GCA_001938485.1 Girardia tigrina | reverse complement strand
CCAATAATTCCTTGAGAAGAAATGCCGCACCAGACTGTGACTCCTGGAAGATTTACTTCTTTTTCGATGATCTCGTGGGGATTGTTGCTTCTCCAGTAGATGCAGTTGTGCCTGTTAATATGACCGTTCAGCTTAAATACTGCCTCATCAGAACATAAGATGGAATTAACAAAGGAAACATTTTCTTCAGCATAAGCCAAAAATTCTTCTGCAAAGTGTAGGCGTCGATCTGAGTCGTCTTCATGGAGTGCATGAAATAATCTCGGGATGTATGGTTTCAAGCCCATGCTTCTTAGACAACGGTGGACACTTCGGTAAGAGATTTCATCACCGGAACCATCCAACTGACAAGCTATTCTGCGACACGAAGAAGTTGGGGTAGCATTGACCTCTCTCAGCACAGCAGTTTGGATATTAAAATCATTTATTACGGAAGGTCGTCCTGACTTTGGAAGGTGTTTTCAAACTTCTTCACGAGTCTCTGAATTGTTGATGGCTGAATTGTCTTTTTATTTAACTCCACATTCAATTGCTTTGCTGTATTACTGTAATTGCTGCACTTATAAAAGTATTTCACGGCTTTAATTCTTTCTTCGGTTGATAAGTGAGTATGAGTGAAAAAATGGTTGTATTAGTGAAAAAATGAAAAAAACTTTTAAATCACCATAGTAAGTTGCAATATATCATATAATATGTATATAATGATGTTATGAATAATGTAAATAATTTGTATTTTGACACATTTAAAACAATTGGTATTTACTATTATAAACCTTAGTCACATTTTATTATTAATAAAACCATAAAATATCGATATAAAAATGCGCGGACTTCTGAAAAATTATGTCGTTATTACTTTAATCATCCGGACTAATTAGATCCGTGTCAGTAATTTATAACGGAATCTCTCGAATACCAATTAAAAATTTTAAATATTCGTTTGCTACTTAATTCATCAAAACTTATCTAATGAATGAATAACATATTTATTTACATGTGATTACAGATGCATCAATAATCGAGGTTTCAATTCAAAATAATTTTAATTATTAGAAATGTAACTTATTAGAAATGTAATTATTAGAAAAGAAACTAAAAAAAATATTAATTAATTAATTTTATTCATTATTATTTATTTAGTTGTCGCAATTCTAAAATTATTATGATTCTTCCTACTTTTATTTCATTAACTTAATCTACATAAATTATATCACTTACTTAAGCGTTATGATGGGTATTTCCAAAAAGTATTACCATGCAAAATAATTCATGCTTACATTTTCATATTTTCTTTTCACATGCCTTTAGTCTTAATTTTCAGATGCGTTCACAATCTGGATATGCGAATTTTTTTCAAGCATCAAATCGTATGATCAAAACTTTAAATTTATACATTTCTATTGTGTGATAGAAATAACTACGACAAGTATTTTTATATTTTTTTAAATAAGTTTCTCCAAATTTAATTTGAGTATTTTATCGAAAATAAAGGATTTTGTTTCTAAAACGGTTGATTCAGATAAATTCATCATTTATTATCTGGGATAATAATAAAAAAGGGCATATATGCAGCTTCAAATAACACAAATTAATTTCTCGTTTAAATTAATCAAATTAAACTAATTAAAAATTAGATAATATAAAATATCAAATTGTTAATGACTAATATTTTCAAATATTTCTACAGTGTAGCACTAGAATAAATTAACAAAGACACAACTGGTGTAAAATATATTGAAAGAACACGCGTCTCTAAAAACACCATAAAGTCGAGAATATAAAAACAAAGTTTTTATCATCAATATACATACAATAAATTATTAAAATATAAAATTTAAAAATCATTTACTTTTAACTTAGTTTTCTTTTTAAATTTCAGTGAAACATTTTTTATTTTTATGCTATGATTGAATCTTTATCATTTAATGTTATATCAAAAATTTTAATTTCATTTTTAATCTCTAACACCAGAAATATAAAATATTTTAGAAATTTCTTAACGATACATTTATCTGAAAGATACATTTTGCAAAACTTAGAGATAAAATCATGATGCGAGCAATTTTTGGTGTTAATAACTTAACTTCTGAATTCGAATCTAATAGATTCTAAAACTATTCATAATGTAATTGACTAATCATCTGATTAGTCTCCCGAAATGTTAGCTCGAGACGCGGCCATCGATACGTCCGTTAGACCGCTCTTTTCGACCTTCAGCAGCTCCCTGGCCAGCGTCAGCATCTCCGAGGGCGACGTAACCTGGCTTCGTCTGATCTCCCTCTTGAAATCCGCCGGCAAGCCATTATAAAAGGTACATATGGGTAAATTTTCAATACTTCGAGCAATTTCATTAATTTCAGCCCAATACTCGTCGACGGTCTCACCGACTTTCAATTTACGATCCAACAACTGCTCAAAAGCACCGAACTCATCTACATCGCACGTTTTAATTAAAACTGACATTACTTGCTCGTAGCTTCTCTGCTTCTCATCGATATTTTCGTAGATCTTGAACACCACTCCCTCGAGGAATAACGGTAAGATTTTAGCCAACTCTTTTGGATCGGAAATTCCGTGACATCCAACAATGATTTTGAACTTCGTTCTTCATTCTTAAATTGGAGTCGACTTTCCGTCGAATCGAAGAATAACGGTCAATAACATTTTTAGATCCATACTTACTCGGATAGCTTGTAATTCAAGCAACAACAAATAATGATTTATTTCAACGACAAAAGAATGATTTTTGAAATCGAGAATATTCAAGCAAAATAATATGTCTCATTCTACATTAGCACAACGATTGAATTTATAAAAAAAATAATTAAGATTTGTCCGTTTTTACAAACTGGCTTTGAAAATTGCTTGTGTATAAAAATTAAGTAATTCAGAATCTGTTTCTAAAAAAATTAGGATTGATTTTTGTATTTTACCTTAAAAAGTAATGATACAAAATAAAATTAAGTTAAGCCAAAATTTTTGACCCAAAAATGATATAAAATGTAAATATTTAAATAATGATCCCAGATTGTTTTGAAAACAGAAAACACACATCAAAATTTATTGTGGTAAATTTAGACGTATTTATCGTCATTCAGACTAAACCAACCATGATAAATTCGCAAATAAAAACATACTAAAGTTAGGGATGGCAAAAATCCCGGAAAATTCAATCCCGGGATTTCGGGAGTTAAAATTGTAGTACCCTGGGAATCCTGGGGATTCCCGGGATTTATGTGAAAACTTAAATACCATTATAATAGTTATCGAAATTCAGAACCAACTGTTTGAAACTCATGAAACACTAAAAATAAATATTTAACCACAAGTATGATTAAAATAATTCATTGATGAAATAACATAATACAGGGTTTTACCTCTCATTTCGTAATTGAGGAAATTTCATTTCGTAATAGAGGAAATGTCATTTCGTAATTGAGGAAACGTCATTTTGTAATAAAAAAGTTATAAAATTTCTTAAAGATTGTAAAAGCGATTTTATATCCATAAAAATTATTTTACAAAATTTAAGTAAAGTTTTTTGTAACATTTTAGACATACTTAATGGCAATATCAAACGAAATGAGAAAATTAATAGTGGAGGCTTACGATTCAGGCAAATCTATTAAATCGATTGCAGATATTTTCAATAAGCCATACACTACCGTAGCGTCGATCATTACGGTATATAAAGAAGAAGGCCGTTATGAGAAAAATTTAAAAGGTTGACAAAGGAAAAAAGCATTAAATTCAGAGCAAGCAGCATTTATTAAGACATGTATTGATGATGACTGCGGCATCACCTTAAAAGAATTAAAGCGAAAAATTACCGAAAAATATAATAAAACTGTAAATGAAAAAACTATCAGTAAATATATTAAAGACTTCTCATACACTTTAAAAAGAGTGACACTTACACCTGCGCGAAGAAATAATCCGGAGGTTGTTGATCAAAGACAAAAATACACAGAAAGTTTTTATGAAATACTCACTTAATCAGATCCGAAGAATATAATATTCATTAACGAAGTGGGTTTTAATGTGATAATGAGGAATAAGATTGGGCGCTCATTGAAAGGAACACCTGCTAGTTATATTGTGCAGGTATGAGATCTAAGAATATTTCAGTCTGTTGTGCCATGATTAAGCATGATATTTTAAAATAAGATAAGCCCTTTGAAAACAGAAGTTTTTGCAAATTTATTAAGCAGCTATTTGAAGAAATTTTAGAGCACAACGCCGTAATAGTAATGGATAACGCATCTTTCCATAAGCATGCCAATATCAAAGAAATTTTTAACAATTCATCAAACAAGCTTGTTTTTCTTCCACCATACTCTCCGTTCTTGAATCCTATCGAGAATATCTTTGCAAAATGGAAATTACTAGTTGCAGAATCTCGTCTTAATAATGAAGAGCAATTATTGAATAGTATGAGGAATGTTGCTAGCCTATTAAGTGAGGTGAATTGCAATGGTTATTATAGCAATATGATGAAATTTTCGCCAAAATGTCTACGTTCAGAACCAATTATTGATGGAAACTAAATAAATATTTTATATCAAGTATTGTGACTTTTTTATTTTATGTTAAAATTTTATGAAGTTTATAAATGAATAATTGAACTTTATTTTTGGTTTTTTTTATTACGAAATGACGTTTCCTCAATTACGAAATGACATTTCCTTTATTACGAAATGAAATTTCCTCAATTATGAAATGAGAGGTAAAACCCTGTATACATAATTTTGAAAAATAATCTGAATAATTCAATTAATTTTTATTTTTTAAAATGCCACCTAAAAAATTAAAGCATCAATGATTTTTTCGTTTAGTCGAGTTCGATTTTTTAGCAAAGAAGGCCAGCCGCTGAGAATACTCGTTCACACTTGTCGGTTTAAAAGATAGTAAATAATCATATACTTTTTGAAGGTATACTTTTTTTTGACCTCTTGTACCTCCCCTTTTAAATAACAAAATTTCTTTATGAATTTTAGAAATTGTACTTTCCAATCTTGTAGGTAGTTTTCGTATTGACTTTAATCCATTTTTCATAGCTTCATTTAATTGTTCACTAATTGTTTTAAAGCTATTAAAACATTCTTCAGCTGATAAAATCTGATTCTGAACATCACTACACAGGTCTGATGCAATTATTGTTTCTGTCTAATTTAAACGCTTTAACAGGTTTAACAGCATTTTTTATTTTGAATAGGTGTATTTGGTACAAAAACGTAGTATATTTTTGATGAAATATTTTGACCATGATGAAGGTAGTAAACCGAGCTACTTAGTGATGTTCTTTGAACAAATTGTTGTTCAACTTCGAACTGCTGCTGTTTTATTTTTGTTAACAAGAATTCTAATGTAATGTCAACTGTAATTAAAGTTGCGTCTCCACGACAAAGAACTTCCACAATAGATTTAACTGGAGTCAAAAGTATTACTAAATCAGATACTATTTCATATTCATCGTCGTTCATTTTAAGTGAATTATTTATATTGAGATCTCAAAAATGCTTTTTTAACACAATTTTTAACTTGTCAAATCATTCAAGCATTATCAATAAGCTGCTCCATCTGGTTTTGCAATCCATAATTAAATGAATGACCTTGTCAAACTCAATTTTTACGTATTTCTGTAAATAATCGTCATTTCTTGTTGGAGAAATTTTGAAAAAAAGTACAATTTTTCTAACCCTTGTGATAACAGGTCCCATCATTTAGTCAGTAATCTTAACTTCTCTTAAAAATGAAACATTCAAATTCTGAAAACAATCTTCGTCTTCAGAATCACAGTCACTAGTATTAATTTCATCACAATTATCCGCCAAATTTCAAATTATCATCATCTAAATTGTTATAATCTTCTTCGTATCTTTCTTCTTTTTTATAAAGAATCGATATAACAGCCAATTGTAAAGCGTAAGCAAAGCAAAATTGTTGATCAATTTCCAGAATTTTTGCAACTTTCTACATTACACTAGCACTATATGTTGTAATACAAACGATATCGTCTTCAAGTTTTATTTTTAAAATACACAGTCTTTCAGTTAGAAGGGAAACACACCTTACTGCTGACCCGAAAATTTGGATCAAACACCAAGTAAAATAGTTATCCAAATAATGTACGTTAAAATTCAGAATTCAATTAAAAAAATGTTATTCTCGTGATATAATTTTTAAAAGTTATTTTTAAATTTGGATTTTTATTATATTTTTATTTATAGGCAAAATGATTTTTGTTTTTTTCAGTGATTTCATAGCGACTATCTTTTAAATAAATATCATTTTTTTCATATTTTAATGATTGCCAACAATAATTACAACTTACAAAAATAAATTAATTAAGTATATTACAAATTCCGCAATACATTGTGTTCCTAATCCCGGGATTCGGGACCCCGGGATACCGGGATCGCCATCCCCAACTAAAAGGATATTTAAGTAATCGAGCACATTAAAATAATCTAATTACAATGTAATTACATTTAACAGGTAAAATCATGAGATTAATTGTGAAGTTTAGTTATTACAAGGAAAATAGGATTTCAAAAAAATAATATTGTTACCAAAAATACTTGTAAATATTTGACGTTCAAAAATAAAAAAGTTTAAGATTTATCTTCTATTTAGGAAAATTGAAGTTCTTTCCCACAACGCTCGATAATATTCATTTAAATTTCTAACAATCATTCCAAATCGAATACATTTGAAATCGATGACTCAGTACATGTATGACCCGTATAATGGTAATCTCCAATATATAGGTTTTTTGCAGTGATATGTAATCTTTCAATTGTTTTCTCAGCCTTTCTTCGGGTATCGCTTGCAAAATGTTTTTGAAAAAAGTCTTTTGATATACATTTTTAGACAATATTTTGATTTTTGTAAAATTATTAACTCTTCCTCGATATAAATCAGATAATATATATATATACATCAGTCTTCTACATTATTAATTTCTAACATAGATAACTACATTAATTATATTTGATAAAACGAAAAATATTTTAAGCTAATTTGTATTAAAAGTTTATTCCATTTATAAAATATTTACTGTTGGGAACAAAATAATTATTGTTTGGAATAAAATATTTATTTTTGGGAGTAAAATATTTATTGTTGTGCAAATAATTATTGTTGGTAACAAAATAATAATTGTTAGGAACATAATATATATTTCTGGGAATCTCTGTATATAATCATTACGTAATTTCAAATTAAAATTCTTTCCAAAAGCTGAAAAAGATAAGGCTTGTTAATTGCTTTTGGATTTCCCCTAGGAACAAAAAATTTTATCATCAATACTTCACACAACACTTTCTAGCAGTAATTATCTAATTGAAGACCAAAATATTAAAATTATTTGTATCAACTTCAGTAATGAAGCAATTGTGACTTTCGAGCTAAGCACTGTAGCCCAATATTGTTAGAACACCCATGGTCAAAGGTTGAAGTGAGAAATGGTTCATTGCACCCTTGATAATTTCATAAACAAATGCGACACTTTTGAATTTGATGCCTTTGCTAATGAAGATAAGAGATGCTTTAGCCAGTGAGCAGACTTTAGTGCAAACCATCACCGATTGCGGTGAGTCGGAGCAACCTATGAACAATTGTCGGATGCTCAGAGATTTTTACAATATGAAAATCTATTCATGAGGCAGATAATTTTATCTATACTTGACTGCTCTCAATATAAGAAGCAAACGTGCTCTTTCAAAGTATGCAAGTATTATTGAAGCATTTAGCATGCATGTTTTCTGGTGCGTTAGGGGAAAGTTCCTGAAAATGTCCAACATGGTTCCCTCTGAGATACCAACTCTATACAATGTCACCAGGTTTTAAAATTAATTTAAATATATATGTTTAGTTAACATCTGCATTTAGGACTTCTCAGTAGAATTAATCTAAAAAGTGCTATAATAACTTCTAAAAATTCTAAATTTTCAATACATAAATGTAATAAAGAGTTTGATATGAATATACGATATTAAAAATTTATACACAATATTCCAGTTATAACTGTATGAGATTTGAATTAATTTAAACGTTAAAATAATTTGAAGATAAGATAAAAAACCTCATTTTGATAAACAGTGGTAGATGACGCCAGAATATCTGTAAGAAAATAGAATAAAAAAGTTGTTATATTAAACAATTATTTTACATTTGAATTAAGACTCTTTAATGATTCAACATGACCGACGTTATTATCTGAATTATCTAACGGTTCTTCGACAGTAAGAGTCTGATGTCTGTGATTGTGTTATAAAAACAACAAATCAAAGACTGATTCACTTACATATCGATCGGCTTGTTAACCCATGCTATGTTGCCATAATTCCAAGCTTTTTTACGAAGCAAAATAAAAAGAATCACAATAATCTAAACAACAATAAATCGATTTAAAAACAGAATAAATATTTTTTTAAAAAAGGTATTTGAATCATTTTTACTCCCCTACGCACTTTTGGTATCATACTTTATTAAATTTTAAAATTTTTGATGATCATGGTCTATATAAGCTTTATTTTGACATACATTTATTTCTATTTAATACATTTTTATATTGTGAATTTAATGAATAAAAAGAAGTGTGTTTATTTAAATTAATATAATTATGTGGTGCGTTCAATAAGTACCAGGTCTGGACCAAAAAGTAAAATATGAGAATAATAATGCTTTATTTTGTAAGGCATTGGTCATGCTGAATAATTAAAATTTAATCTTTCAAAACACCATTTCTTCTTTCCTACATACTTGCATAATATTAAATTTTCTTCAATTATTGTAATATCATGTAGAGTATTGCAGTTTTAACAAGTTCTTTGTTTTACATAACAATAAGAAAATAAAGAATCATTTACAGACAACTTATGACAATATATGTCACTCTTGAAAGACAATCTGCGCTTAAATTTCTCAGTTCAAACATGGTCAGCAGTCAGTGTCTGATGATGAGAAAATTTGTTGACGTCGTGAAATCTCTAGCAAAAAAATATGGATGTTTGTAGATTGTGAATGCATAACGTAAAATAAGTATCAATGATATCTCTTAACGGTTGAATTTAAGTACTAAGTGTGGGCATGCAACCCTAAATGAATTTGGTAGAAGAAAATTGTGATCCAAGTTCGTCTAAGATTTTATTTTTTGTGATATCTGGGAAAACCGTTGCAAATGTTTCAGTGATTTTTTTTCCATTTTGGCGAATACAGTGACCAATTCCTCAGGAATATTATTACTTTGGATGAAAGTCACTTATCCCTGTATATTTTTGAAATAAAGTAAGTTCCGCGAATTGAAATTCCCTGGAAAAACAAGGACTAGCAAGATAATGTATTATACATTATTATAGATTAATGTATTATTATAAATAAAATATAAAAAATATAATATAATTAAGTCATTGAAAATATTTTATATTGACAATTTTCGAAGTATTTTATTCCATAAGGATTTCCACCAAAAATGTCTAAAATTTGATTTCAATTACTATAACAACCTCGATGTCACATTGAATCATAATTACCGAAAGCCAAGTAGTCTTTCTCTATAGCTCCTACAAAACAACATCTTAATCCATAAAAATGCGCAAACAACGGCAGTGATTGTGTAAATGAATTTATTGTTTTAGATCATTGTCTTAATCTTACACCCAGCGACATTTATCTCTTCGACATATGAAGAAACATTTTTTAAGGGAAAGCTATTAAAATAATACAGACTTGAATCAAGATGTGGAACTTTTCTTGAAAAATCCATGACTAATTTTCTCTATAAATGCTTTTAGAACTCATGCACCGCGGGAGGAAACATTGGGCCACTGTAGATCTTGCATAAAATATAACCCACATACCCTTGTTGCTTTTATATCAATATGAACCGTTTATGTTGCTTTTCTTTAGCGTCTAGTGAGGATACTTTTAAAATGAAGCATACTCATGCAAATTATATATAATTGATTTTAGAAAATTTATATTCTATTACAGAAAACGAATGAATAATAAATCTTCTACAAAATGAACCTTAAATAAATCCGAAATTTTTCTATACATAACAAACTTTATTAAATATAATTGTTATTAGATTGTTTAATGCTAAAATCGTTCAATTTGTGAATTCGTGAAGAATTATAGAATGGGCTATAAATAACACCATCTATTTCTATTCCACTGACCAATGTTTTGCGAACTCTTTTGACAAATCCAAACAAAATCATTGAGCAAAGTACAAAAAATATATATCATTATAGAATTTTCGTTAGAAATTGAGAATTTTTCATTTTCAATCAATATTTTTTATCAATTATGGACAATTCTTTGCTCTTCGTGTTGTAATGGAAATAGTTTACTTTCGAGAAAATTATAAACTTTTCAAATTAGTAATGTTCCAATTATAAAAAGTTAAATATTTTCTCGTAAGTAAATTATTTCCACAATTACACAAAGATCAATTAATTATTCATAAAACTATCAATTACAAACGAAAATCATATAAAACTCGACAGAACATTCCGAACTCGTACCGATAATGCGACAATATTAATTATGAAATTTTGTGGGATTCCTCCGTATGAATTTTCTGATATTATACTCGCGCTATAGTTCGCGATATGTCGTTTGCAATTCATAATTTTATTCAATCGGAATCGTTTTGAACTGACACAGATAACAATACGTGATGTTTTATTAAAAAAAATGTATGTGAAAATCAAATTTACGCTGAAAAATTTTTTATATAAAAACAAATCGTAAAAGATTTGTTGATAAAAATTGGAAATAAACATTTATTGTTATTATGGTTTATTATTGTTTTAAGGATCGATAGTAATTTTTTTTATTTGTTTTTTATAATATTTGTAATGATTTTATTATTATCTTTATTGTTATTTGTTATCATAATCGGTATTCAGTAATTGAATTAGTTACAATAAGACAAACTATCCAAGGCGTTAGATAAATTTTAAGCGTATATGATTTCAAAATTTTTATTTGAATATTCACCCTTTAACATAGATTTAACTTTTATCTTATAGAGATACAACAAATATCGGATAATAAGTTTTATGAATGAGTGCATAAACATTTAAAATTCACAAAATAAAACAACAATTTTACTCACGAAATGTTGGTAGAAAATCACTTCTTCAATCTATTAATTGTATAAATTGATTTATTTTTAAATTTATAATCACAGGATATTTCAAAAATAAAATTCAGATATCAGAAATTAAAGTTCGAATTTTATTGCATGTAAATTATTTTTATCTTTTGTTCTATATTACTCGTCTTTTATTTTTTATTTTTTGTAGAGACATTTTTTTCAAAATGTTTTATTTCTTGTAATGACACGTAAATTTCATGTGAGTTTCAAAAACTTAAATTTATTTATAATACAAAAAATTCTAACATCAAAATAATAGAATCCACGACACTTGATCCCGATGTCACTTAATCCCGAAGTCATTGGAAGTAATTTCACCCCGATGACCTGGATTACTGATGGAACCTTTGCACTAGTACCCACGGTGTTTTTTAGCTTTATTCCATCCATTTTGTATTTGGAGATGGAATATATCAAGTCGGTCGCCGCTTGAGGGGTCGTAATGCAGTTTAAGGCTTATCACTCTTTAATTTTGAACAGTAGAATCAGCACGAGGCTGCAACTGCAGGAATTGTGAGAATGACAAACTCAGTTGAAGGGTTACATCATGACCTTCAGTCACTCTTTCAATACTGTTAAGGCGCGGTAAGGAAGAATACTTTTCCTTACTTCCTAGCGACTCAACAAAAGAAGATATTAAAAATCTTCTATTAACTCAATCTCAGACGAAATACTATTCCTTGGTTTATTAAAATTTATTATSACGAAAAATAACGTAAGACAATTCAATAATAAAATTTATTTATAATATTAACAAGATTTTTTACACAAATTATTAAACAAAATATACTAAAATATCCTAAGAATGTGTTGAGAGTTATGTGGCTTATAAAACACCGTTTAAAAGCACAACTCAATTTGATAAATATGAATTATTAGTTTATTATAATAGAAATTATTGAGTTTACAAAATTCAATTACTTAACCAAAGGAAGGAACAAATTATAACCTCGTGTTTGAGCAATTAGAGTCCTGAACGAACCAATAGGAGTGAGCAGTAAAGGATTAAATAAATTCTTCGTCAAGATAAACACGAAATTTGGTTCCAAGTTTGATAAATTCTTCGTCAAGATAAACACGTAATTTGATCCCAAATTTGTACAAGATTATATG
>MQRK01236811.1:49957-62142 GCA_001938485.1 Girardia tigrina | reverse complement strand
CGATGACTATTCATCGCGTGATGTCGTTCTTCCTTTGTGGGCCTGACTCACCGTAAGTTTTATTTATTATTCTTTGTCTGACTTAATTGGCCTTTGTTCTTTTTAATTAATTTATATTTCTTCACAGGGGTATAACTTTCTCCAGAAAAATACTACGACTTCGCGGGCCGTATTCGGGGATTGGTCTCGCTAAGAGCTACACGAGGGTCGGGTGACCCCTAAACAACAACGGGTCGTCCAAGAGGTGACTTATTTGTTTTCTGTCGGATTTTTTAATTAATTATTTCGTTTCAGGGTCGGTAATTCTTCTCAGGGCGTCGTGAAAGGGATCCCGAAAGAACTTATCTCTTTTATTGTTTGTTTTTAATATATATATATTACATAATAGTATTCTCTTGTTTTTTCTTCTTTTATGTATTTTGATTTATTGGTGTTTTACTAAGGTGTTTTGTTTTTTAACCGAAATTTATCGATAGAGGACCGTAACACTTGTCACTCTTCTCTGTCCAATCCAGCTCTGCCAGCAATGAGTTGGTTGGTTTTCTCGATGTGGATTGGTCAATTCGGGTAAGTGTGTTTAAAAAATATTTTGAAATTTTGAAAATTTTTTATTTTATTAAAGGAATCTTACCTGTGTATCTGGACACACTTCAAATTCAAAAGTTCACGTGCGGCCGCGTCATCGATGACTCGGTCCAAACTGTCGGGTGATGGTTGACTCATGGTGAGTTTTTAATTAATCTTTGTTTATCTTAATTAATTCTGGATTCTTTGCAGGGATATAACTTCTCAGGGGAGTGTCATTTCGGCTTGTGGATTTCGGAATTGGGCCGCTCGTGCGATGGCTTTTCGGGAGAGGGTCAGTTGACCTCTTAACTATAATGGATAGTCCGGTAAGGAACTTTATCGTTTTTTGGGTGCACTTTCAATTAAAAATTTTCTTTTAGGCTCCATAACTTCTCTCGACACATGGCAATTAATAAATCGACTGTCTTCAAGGATGCACCTCACAATCTTCTATCTGGAGAGGGGTTAAGGTTCATTTCTCTTTATCAGGTAATTTATTATTCGACTTTATCTATTCCCTTTATGTTCTGGTTCTAGCTCTCACGCTGTACGCTAATGCTTTGTCGGGTTACGAGGAGACCGAAAACAATTCCGACCCTCAATTCAATGTCAAACTTCTGTCATAACGCTCCAAATAGATGTATTATACTAAAATCGCGTTTTTTTTGTTTTATATCATTTTAGTCGTAATATGGTTTGGTTTATTAACTTTTTGACCGCAACAATAATATACGCGGGTTGCCGTTCCACATTATGAACGACTGGGAGCTCAGGGCTGTCAAAAGGGTAGCGTATAGGAGGAAGCGCGACAGCTTAGTGAACTGAGTGGCCCATGGTAGAATATAATTAATTTATTGCATAGTCTAGATGGCTGAATATTTAATAATTGCATTTATATTGATATAATAATAAATAATGTAAGTGTAAATAGTTCTTAATTGATGTTATTCAGTGTAAATTATATTAACTACTGCGAATGAAAATCTAGCCTATCAGACCATAAATCTGTTATATGTTTAGTGAACCAGAAGGCATTCCTAACTCACACTGCTTGGAGATGTAGAGAAGGAAGACACTCGTAAAATCAGCATTAAAAGGCTGTGAAACAGTTAAGGGAGTTAAGATAAGTTATAACATTGTCAACATTGCTGACTGGGAACTCTGAGTCTAAAGCGTTAATAGTGATAATGTCTTAGTTTCTTCATAATTTTGTCTCAAGACTTAACCTAGACCACTTCAACAAAGTATTCTTCGTATTCTCACAAAACTAAAATCTGATTCTGAGATATTAATTTTCAATCATTGTCAAGTGATTATTTGGCATTCTATATCGGAGTTTAATGATAGGAAATTGATCTCTCAGTTATCGTTTCATCAACCGTAAATAAATTTTGTTTGTAAACTCTGACTTCGGGTCTTCAAAAAAAGAAAATTTATTTACATATCACTTTTAGGCCACAAAAAATCTAATTTTCAAAACTTTATGCTACAATTTGTTTTGTCAGCAGTCTTATGATAACGAAGATGATTAGACGTCATACTTTTTGGAGGGATAGCCCCGAAATTTCATAATATGACCTGCGTCCCGTGACGTTTTTCAAAAGTCCCGACTTTTAGAAAATCATTGTTTTGCGTTCTAAGAATCCTACGGGCTACGACGACTAACATATTACTTTTGCTACCAAGTTACATTGTATTTATCTATCAGTTGATACGCTTCATGTTCGTACTACGTTCTAGCAAGCTAATTAAAAAAATAAATATTAAAAATCTGCTACGTACCATAGAAAATTAAGGTAAGTAATTTATTTATATAGGTCATAAATAAATAAATTTTCTCAAACTCGTGGTCTTCATATTTTATATTGATCACCGACCTTAACCTGAAAATAAATTTTAGAAAGACATACGAATAAAATTTTGTTAATAGTTTCAGTCAATCAGACTAATTTCGTTATAAACAACAATAAAATATGTTCATGTAAATTATATTTCATGTAAGGTGACCAGACTAAACATCTGGTCACCTTAACGATAACGAAAGTTTTTATTTCAATATTAAGTGTGTAAAAAAGATTTA
Organism: Girardia tigrina; assembly: GCA_001938485.1. NCBI lineage: Eukaryota > Metazoa > Platyhelminthes > Tricladida > Dugesiidae > Girardia > Girardia tigrina. Next base: position 59,495 of record MQRK01236811.1, on the reverse strand, counting down.
TTCAATTTAAAATATTCAAAAGTTTTTTATAAACTATAAAATAATTTAATAATCACGAACTTAATTTTCCTTTAAAATTTTATTCGTGTCATAAAAATTAAAAAAAAATAATTATTAAGTCATAAAAATGTAATCAAATAATGATAATTTAAAGGAATAAATAACATTTGTTTAAATAATCCTCTAAATAAACAGAAACATTTCAAATTCGCTTATTCCTATAATTATTTTCAATGTCTCTTTATCGAAATATTACGTGGTATATGAAAGGTCTCAAAGAATACACAAAGTTTAAATTATTTTATAAAAATTTTCCAGCTGTACTTCCATGTCTATCACTGTGATTACTAATCAAAATCATAATTAAATATAATAAAAGTTAATTAATTACATTTATTTTAATTTACTAGTTAATTTTAAATTTAAAATAAAAATAATTTTATTAAATAATTTAATTAAAATTTATAATTAAGATTTAAATATAAAACACTAATAAATTTAATAACTATAAATTTAAATAATTAAATTTAATTTAGTAATTATAATTAAATTTAATTAAATAATTTTATATTTAAAAATATTATAATATTAATTGTAAATAAATTTTAAAAAAATGGCAACTAATTAAAATCAAAATTAACAAGCGAATTAATTTTTTTTATTAAATTGTTTATTAATTTTGAGGGATGAACCGTCATCTTCAGAACAACTGATTTTTAAAAAAAAGAAAATTCCGTACGGACCCAAGTAAATATAAAATATGAAAATATATGAAAAATTATTCAGCACTCAAGAAAAATAATTTAAAAATAAACAAATTATATAAATTACTTTTAAGTCATAAAAGGTTAAGCGAAAATATATGTATTGATTGCATAACCACTGACTTCATTGGCCTTTTCTAGAAAATATTTGACTTATTTTAGAAAATATTTGTACCACAATTTCGGAATGAAATAAATTTTGAAAAATATATTTAATATTTTTCCAGGTATGTTTAATATATTTTATCTATAAATTTTTTTTATATTTAGAATTGAAAAATTTATTTGGAATTGTTTTTTTCTGTTTTTAAAATTATTTTCAATTAATTTTTCTATGCAAATAAGTAAAAATAAAAAATAGTTTTAAAAAATGAGACAAAAAACAAGTTTAATTTAAAAATATACATAAAATAAGTCGAAGAAGTTAGTAATTACGTAACCAACATAGGTATTTTGATTAAGATTAGGTTGCTTAAAAAAATAAAATAAATTTTTAAAAAATTTAAAATTATTTTTCCTGCATACTTATAACTTTTTATACATTGTTTTATTTTTGTATTTGTTGGGCCCGTACGGCACTATACCAGTAAGTTACTTATATACTGCCGGTAATGATTTTGCAATCCATTCGTCATCAATAAATCATTAAAAAACCTCAATAAAGTTGTCGAGAGTGCATTTAGAAGACTAATTTTAAGATCGAAAGATCTTATATATAACGCTTTACATGTCACTCTCTCCCAATAATTCTTAAATTGAGGGCACAGAATTTTAAAGCTATGGATGTTTATCTCACCTTTACAATGCTTACTATGTCCAGCAATATTACTTCCACTTTCCTTATAACTGTGTTCCTAGATTCTCTTACAGAGATGACGCGAAGTCTCCAGTGTATGTGGCATTACACTTCTTACATGTATTGGTAAATGAGATCTGAACACAATCCTAACGGTGTTGAAGATTTATTGTTAAACATACCTTCAATTTTTTGGCATGAGAATTTATTTTTAAATTTATTATATTATCTACTGCTTTTTAAATAGAATTCTTAAATGTTTTGGAACCTTTTGAAAAAGGAACAGTTTAAACATATCGAAGTTCTAAACTGATTTTAATAGTGTTAGAAGATTGATCTTGATCTTCAACATATGCGAGTTTAATCTTATTACTTTTTTCAATTAATTTATCAATTGTTTCTTTCGTTAGTTAATCAAATATTGATTTTGAAAATCCATTAACATAAAGGAATTTAGATAATTTAGTAAGACTTTAGTAAGGCTAATATGTGGATTAAAGGGCCTATGAACGAAAAATAAAGTTTTTGATCATATTTCTACGATATTTAGATTCACAGAAACTGTTCGGGGTTGTGTACAAACCCAATAAATGATTTATTGATGACGTACCTATTTTTTAAAAATCAGTTGTTCTGAAGATGAAATTAATAAAAGTTTAATAAAAATTTTAATCGGTTTGTTAATTGTAATATTATAATATATTTAATTTATAATTACATTTGAAATATAAAAAAATAATCAATTTAATTAAAATAAATTAAATAATTATAATTAAATTTAAAGTATTAATAAGTAAAAAAATTGTATTTCATTAAATTATTTCGATTTATATTTAAGAAAATCGCAGTGGTGACATTTGTAGTAGAGCCATATATATATATATATATATATATATATATATATATATATATATATTCATATATATATATATTCAGAAGTGGTTATGAAGACGCTAGTAAGTATTTCAATCAATCGGATCTCAACGTCAATTTATCTGGAAAGAATTGTATGATTACCGGCGCCAACAGTGGTTTAGGTAAATCTTGCGCTTTACAGTTTTCGAAATTGGGTGCAAAAATCTATCTGGTCTGTCGGGACAAATGTCGCGGTGAAGAGGCTCAGAAAGAAATTTTGTCAGAAACAAAAAACGAAGTTCGTTTCTCATCTTTGATTAAGTTTAAACGATCATTTAGTGTTATAAAGAAATTGGTAATTATCTGTACGATCGATTTAACGAATTTTATTTCTATAAGTTTTGATTAACGATATTCTAGGCTACTTCATTTTTTTTGAGGTGTTCTTTAGTATTGTGGCGATACTAAGATTGTTGTCAGAAAGAATTTAAACTCGAATTTTCCAACTCTTCTAACACTTGCTATGTCGATTTTTACCATTCCAACTAGCCACGATTCTTCCACTCTTCCTCCGCGATTGTATTCTCTACGGCCAATTTCGCTTCATTCTTTTTTGTTTCATATGGGATTCTCTACAGTAATTAAGCCAGTCGGCTACATTATCTGGGAATGGCGTTTTACGTATCATGTCCTCGTATTTAATATTGTGTTCATGGAGAAAATTTGCGCTGCAACAATGATATTTCACTATGGTCATTGACTGGCCACGGGATTCTGCACTTAAATTTGGGCGTTCCATTTTCGAAGCGACCTGCCATCGGCTCGGACCAATAAATACGTTCCTCAGAAGCTGGTAGGATTCGATATTCGCGAGATCATTTCATAAATCGAACCTCATGGCAATCCACTTCAGTCTATAATTTAATTAAACACATGACGTCCTTTTATATTAAATTAAATCAAGAGGAATGTGGGGGGCTATAATAAAGTATTGCTTTTATTGTTTTGAGTGTTAGTTTTACTAAAATAAATAAATTCTAAGAAATATACAGTGATAATTAATAATTATCCATAATTAGGGTCGTGAATTTTCCCGACAAAAATCCCAAATTTCGTAATAGATTCAGACCGAAAACAGTCTGAATTATCGGTACATTTAATAATGATAAAAATGAGTTTTATATTCATAAATTGTGTATTAATAGATAAAATTAAATTAATTAATTAAAAAGTTTTATTAAGAAGGATTGAATCAATTTAATTTTCCGGAGTTTTGATACGTCAGGTTATACATATAGAAAATTGTTCTTTAATGCTTCTTTGTTTACCAAAAAGCGAATAACTGGAATGCTTAAGCAAATAATGACTTTTTTCCTATAGCTTTTGTTAATTTTAAAAAATTGGTCTTTTTATTCTTATTCGATTCCTTTCTTTGTCAAGTTTGTGTATTTCCGATCCATACAGTCGCGATTTTGATTTTATCATGGATAAAATCTTCAAACTAAGTGACAGTACTGAGAAAACTATCAAGCTAAACTACCTAGATGCTTACAATAATGTCAAAAACAGGCATATGCAAAAGAATTTTTGCAACATCGCTGTGATTCATTTTCAGTTGTGAGGGATATTTTAAATTGTATGTGAATGCAGTATGTTGAACCTAGAATGGGGATTCTCTCACCCAGATGGAAATTGGTATTTTTTTGTAGTTGCAATAATTGGATCATTCGAGCATAATTAAAATAATAATAATGAAATGACAAAAAATCTGATAAATTTAATTTTTTGAATTAACAATTACAATCAATTGTAATATAAATTTTTTTGACAAGAAAAGTATTTAAATTGATATATCCAAAAACAGGGCTTCCCAACCTTTTTCCGCTGTAGACCCCCAAACAAAAATTTTTCCGCTGTGGAACCATAAACAAAAATTTTTTTCGCTATGGATCTCCGCTGTTGATTTAGATAAGTTTTTTAGTGTTTATGCATTTAATTTCTAAAAATAAAAAATATAAAAAAACTAAAACTTTATTCATTTTTATTAAGCACATTAATTCAACAAAAAATTTTATTCGAATTGAACAATCTGTCTTATAGACAAAAGTATTAGTATTAATAAAGTTACTAAAAAGTTATTTATTTAAACAATAATACTTTTCATCATTTTATGGTTTATACAATCATATTTATTAGAGATGGAAACTTGTTAGAAACGTTTTAAATCATTGACGTTTTGAATTCCTGAATTTTTGAATAACACTTTTGATAGATGTAATTCATAATTTTGCTGTGGACCCACTTAATCACGTTGTGAACCCACGTTGTTAATCACCTGAACCCCATTGGGAAGCCCTGTCCTAAAATAATTAAATTTACAATATTTTAAAAGATATTTCTATAGTTTTATAAAATTTTAAAGTAGAGTTTTATAATTTATAATTTTGTCTAGAAAGTTTATATATAATGAATTTTAAATTTAAATACATTTTTACAATTTGATAAAATGTTTTATAATTTATAATTGATCACAAAGATTATTAATTTTAATAAATATTTTAGAAAGATAAAGAAAAATTACTGTCATAATTATTATTAAAAAGACAGAACTAAAAACCAATTATAATAACGTAAAATTGTGAACGATCTTATGAGAGTTGTGATGGCTCTGTCCGAGTTTAAATACAGCAAATTGCACATAACCAAAATGTTTCTAACTTTAGTTTAATATTAATTTATAATACTTCATTAGTCAACATTCAATATATCAAAATAAAAGTTAAAGGATTTTTCTACCGAAACACAAATATTTATTATTAATTTCTCAACCCCATAATTTGGAATTAAAATGATTTTTTTCCATTTTCTTAAAAATTATGCAAAAATACACACGATAAATTCCATTTTCGTAAACCAACCATTGGAAGATTACTCTAAAAAATTGATTTATAGGAGTAATTTCATTCAAAGTGCACAGAAAAAATAATTGATTTCTTATTGTTTTTGAAGATATTTTGGAGTTGACTTTTAAAAACAGAATAAATATTCTCTATTCACATTCCCAGTGATAATTTTCCTCAAATAAAAGTTTTTATTTCAATTGTGGATCGATATACTTGTTTATGTATATAAAAATGTTTTTATTTTCACAACCTAATGCCACAATTTCGCTTTTATATGATAGTCAACTAAACAACTGTTATTTTCATATGTATATAAACTTTTCAATTTACTTAGTGTAAAGAATTACAACTACCAAATGACGGTTCATTACTATTAACCATAATTTGTCTGTCTTCTACATACCGGGTGTCCCACATGGTATGTATTAGCTAATTTTGATGTTAAATTGAAGTTTAGGGTCTTTAAATTGTATATTGACTAATAAATTTTTTTTAAAAATCTAGCATCATATAATAAATTACGTAATAAAGTTTCTCAAAAAATTTTGGGTAAACAAGTTAAATAATGACTCATTTTATAGATTATTCAATTTTAAATAAATTTTTTAAAGTAAACATATGCCCTAAAATGAACATTAATAAAGTTATTCAATAAAAAACAATATTTATTAATATAAAAGATTTTCAAAGCGAGATCCTTCTGAAACAATTACATTTCTTAATCGTTGCTCAAAGTTTTTTACAACTCTTTTTAACATTTCAGGAGTGATCTCTCGAATCCTGGCTTCAATTCGATTTTTTAAATCTTCCAAATGAACCACTGGAGTTCTATAAATACCATCCTTTATGAATCCCAAAGAAAATAATCGCATGAATTCAAATCAGGTGAATAAGGAGGCCAATATATTCCTTTACCAGTAAATTTCTCTGCATCCAATCCAATTAAAAGACCGTCGAAATGTTCTGAAAGATAATCGAATACTTCACAGGTTCTATGCGGTCTAACACCATCTTGCATGAAATAAAAGTCGCTTATTTTTCCAAAACAATACAAGTAAGGTACCACTTGTTGTTGAAGAATGTTTAAATAAACCGTTGATTTAATATTTTCAGAAAAGATAACTGGTTTAATAATCATTTCTGAAGATATAACACACCAGACAGTTATTCTTTTCGGATGCAAGGGTTTAATAATGGTATAATGTGGATTTTATGATTCCCAAATTCTACAATTTTGCTTATTAACGTATCCTTCCATTTGAAAGTGCGCTTCATTTGAAAACAAAATCTTTCCGAAATCAATATCGTTATTTTCAGCCATTATCAACATTTGATTTGCAAATTCCAAATGTCTTTCACCAGAAAGTTGATTTATGGGTTGATTGGTTTGAATCTTGTATGGAAATAACGACAATTCTTTATTGATAATTCTTTGTACCGATGATTTGCTGATGTCCAGTTGCTTGCTTGCCATTCTAATCGATGTTAAAGGGCTTTGCTTGATCAATTCTTCAACTTTCTTAACATTTTCTTCGACAATAGCCGTATTTTTCTTCGTTTGAATCCCTTCTTTATCGTCCATTACGCTACCAGTAGTCATAAATTTGTCAAATACTCTAAAATAATGATGAAAATAGTTTAATTCATTTTAAATGCCTTTACTAACCTTTTAATTGTCTTTGAATCTATATTGTGGTGATTTTCAAACTTTTTCTTGAATAATTTAACCACTTCTGATGGTGAATTCGTATCACGATAAAATGAAACCATAAAACATCGTTGTTCTGTAGAATATCGGTTCATTTTCGCTGAATAAAGATGAAACTTGAGCACTATCGAAACTAAAACACACTCTAAATAAACAATATGGATTCTAGGGATCAAAATTTAATTACAAATCGATCGATTTATTGTTTTAATCGATGAAATTAATTTAACTATCGATAAATCAAAAATTTTAAAACTTATAATTTATTGAATAACTTTGTTACTGTTCATTTTAGGGCATATGTTTTCTTCAAAAAAGTTGTTTAAAATTGAATAAGCTATAAAATGAGTCATTATTTGACTGGTTTTCCATTGTTGCGTAACTTGTTATATGGTGCTGCATTTTTAAAAATTTTTTATTAGTCAATATATAGGCCCTAAACTTCAATTTAACATCAAAATTAGGGAAGGCATACCCTGTATACAATTTTGGATTTTTATCAGATTTATTACTAGGGTCATTACTCTCATCCATGATTATGTTTAAATATAGAAGAAAGAAGATAACTTACTTATCAAGTTATTTTTAAATAAAACACGACTTCCATGTTCACGAACAAAGTTTAACGCTGATAGAGACAGTTTATTAAATGGTTTATACCGAGGTGAAAGATTAATACAAAAAGCATGGAGACACTGATGTATCTAGGGTCAGTGAGGTGCAAACATTTATTGACGGTAATCAGGCCACATTATATTAATATATTGAAATAAATTATTAATAGAAAATAATAATAATTAATAAGAATAAATTTTACAATTTCTGATAGTGAAACCCAGATTGATACACGTTACGATTTACTAACAGTTTCCATATTATCTTTTTATTTTATTTTATTTTAACAATAATATAACACATATAACATCATTTTCAAGTCACAAAAAGATTATTTATGTGAGATACAAAAAATGACACATTTTTTGTAAGCTCAATTAAAATATATTTTTGAGTTTAATAATTAATTCCTATAGTTGCCGTCCTTTGTCGCTCTTCTCTCTTCCCTATTCTCTAATTTGCCGAAAATTTAAATTTCATCAAAAGTATTGAAATTTAGCTTTTTTTTAAAATTTTTTTAATATTCAATTTTGAAGAAATTAACTTAATTTATTATATTTGCATAATATTTTTTTTAAATTTTAGTTTAATTAAAAATGTTGTTTCTTTTAAGCCGAAAAGAATATTATACAATTTCTAAACTTTAAATAGAAATAAATTAATATAATCTTAATTTTCATTATATTGTAATTTCTTTATTTTATCACAGATTGAAATTCTGTAACCATAAAATTATTGGATTTTATTTCTAAAATTTATTTTTGTCTTATTTAACAAAAAACTATTTTTTTTTATTTTTCTATGGTATTTGTATTATTAATTAATATAAATAACGTGAGGTAACATTTGATGATATGGATGTGGTTCTCTTTTACATAGAGATTAGATACACTTAATAAGACTTAATAAAAGTATAATTTAAGTAATAATTCACATTAATAAAAAAGTATTACAAAAAATAATAAAAAAATAATTATATTATTTTATTACACTTTAACAGCTGACTGCTAACATGTATTCTCATGCTTGGATGCATTATGATTTTGCGCTTGATCGACCGTACAATGTCTGCCCGTTTTTCTTTCATACTGAATTCAGTTAAATTTCCGTATTCATTAGAATATTTAAACGTCATATTAGGGTCTTATCCGCTCATCCATTTATTCCAGTGTAACATAAATTATCAATAAAATGCATAAAATATCTACAAAAATTCATTATTTATTTATTCGGACAATTAAAAAAGTATTATATATATTTTAATGAATAAATAACCGCTGTTTTTTAATTACTATAAACTCTTCACACACATACACAATATCAAATAAAGTGTTTCAGTACTTCATCTTTGTCCAACCACTGTGCAGATCGACGTCGATTATCATACAGGATCCATTTCTCATCACAGGTAACAATACGATCAAGAAATGGATCGTTTTTATTGCGAAGATGATTGGCAGAACATATTTCATAGCGTCGGTTCTTTTGATTTTCATTCAAATCGTGTGGAATCAAGTTTCTTGATTTTTCCAAGTTGTTTTAAATGATCCAGGACTGTTGAATGACTAATGCCCAACCCATCTGCAAGTTCTGTGATTGTTGTACGGGGATCTGTTTCCACCATTGTCCTCAAATTGTCGTTGTTCACAGCAACTGGACGATCACGACCTTCTTCATCTACAAGGTTTTCATCTCCATCAGAAAATTTTCGGAACCATCGTTGCACTGTGCGCTCAGAAGCTGTTCCCTTGCCAAACGCCTTATTGATATTGCGAGCGGTTTCTGCTGTTTTACGACCCAGTTTAAATTCGTACAAGAAAATTGCTCGAATTTTAATTTTTTCCATTATTAATTTAGCACCGTAAATATTCTAAAAAATAACAGCAATATGTTAATA